>OU015497.1:113577846-113742846 GCA_907164885.2 Dolomedes plantarius | reverse complement strand
GATTTAACAAGGTGAATGTTAGAGTGAAAGACCAAAAAAATCATGTTTGTGAGTCGGTTGATTTTCTTCAATCTTTTCAACATGCGTGATGGTGCTAAGAGAACTAAACTACCAAAAGTTTGACAAAGGTGACTGCCTACGTTTTTTAAACCAATTTTTTAAAAAAAAATAATTTTTTAAGTATTTTTTGGTCTTTTATGGTAAAATAGCACTAAATTAAAAAATAAACAAAAATTACCTGTAAATACCATACTTTTTTATAAATTGGTCAATTTGAAGTAATTTTTAATGAAATTTAGCTAAAACGCCTATTAGTCTGAACAAAATTCTAATGCTACTATTTTAATTTCCTTCTCACACGATACATATAACTATTATCTTCAAAATGACCTACAATCTAAGGGAAATTTTAAAATGCAAGAATAATACTGAGAATTTTATGTTCCAATAGGAAAATTTTCCCCGATTCGTCATTCCCTTCCTTATAAAACAGCCCCAAATGAAAAACTATTTATTATGCATCCACTATTGTACGTCACTTCATTAACAATAGCATCTAAAACATTTCCTGAAAATTTTATCAAATTATCTGCATTATTATGGGAAATATCATGATAACGGTAGAAATTTGTGCTAAGAAACCTAATTCTGAGAAAAACGCATTTAAAGTTGTTTGTGATTTCAATATTGTAGCATACGATGTTTTTTTTTCAAACAGCTAGAACTCTGCTTCTAATTGATGTAGAAGGAAAATCAAAACGGATTTAAAATGAGAAAAGATTGAACTACACGATTCTTGCAAAAAATAATATTGACCAAAATAGTAAAAAAATGACATTTTCAACGTTAGGCAGTCACCTTAAATTTGTCTCGAAAGACTGTTTCTACCCCCATCTCCTTATTAACAGTATACTGATGACCAGTAAGTTGAAACTGTGACAGTTATCAATTTTACTGTAAGTAAAATGAATACTAATTAATTACACATATTTAGGTAAAAAAGAATGAAAGATCAACATGATTTATTTTGCTGTCTTGAATTGTGTTAAGCATGCAATTTTCTGAAAACATGATGCCATTGTTGGTAAATCAACCACTCACATTTACCGTGTGTTAAGCTGAAAAGTGTGGGTAAAAATGGATGAGGCATGCACCTTAGCATCTGATCTGTCATCAGCACTCACTATGTAAATCAGGACTTGCCATCTCATAAACTTGATACAGACGTCCCCTAAACACGCGTAATCAGTGTTTTATTGGACAACGTTCCGACGTCTTTATCTCGTCCCTTAGATCCTATAATTCTGGGGATAAAGATCTTTTAACCACGACATGGGTGGTAAAAGGCTACCGAGTTGGTTCTCTTAGTCGATTTTCCTTCTCTCAAAGTCATTGACAGGGTCTTCACGTAATATTTGGGTGATGTGCTTGAAAATAAGATGGACGAGGTTCCATCAATCTGGAAGCCGTTTGCGGTTGAAGGAAGTTTTTCTCTTCTATGAGTCTTACGATTTTATTTAATTAAAAATGAGGAAATCGAGAGACAAGAAAACATATTTCGCGCTATCTATGACTCAGCAAAAGTGATGACATGATATTAAAAATGTTATTTCAGCATATCTATTTGCAAGGTTTATGAGAAAATTAAGCTTGTTATTTAACACTGCCGGTAGCAGCCATATAGTATTCCCCCTGTTCAATGTCATTTGAACAGAGCGAATGGAGAAACTCGTGGAAAAGAATTTTACGAAGATTGAGGACACGGATATAAAGATTTTTTTTTTTTTTTGAAAATTTACCCCTTGATAAAGAAAAAATGTATTTCTCGGGTTATTTTGTTCTTTAAGGAAACGAAAATAATAGTCAGCGTATTTCAAAAAGAATAATCAGATTTAAAAAAAATCATAACTATTCATCTCTTAATCCGTTTTGATCGGATAATGTATAGGTACAAAGAGGGAAATCTCGAGTTTCACGCAGTTGCCGACAAGTAGCGCTAACGCTCTTCCTTCGCCCGCCACTTCAGTGTTTGTAAAGATGGCGACTGCACAACAGAAATCCTTTTGTGTTCTACCCTTTGCAAATTGTGAGTCTGTAACAACTGTTCAGAGGGATTTTCGTCGACAAAACCCTGGTAGATTGAAGTTCCTACCTCTCAGAGCATTAGGCGATGGTATAAACAATTCCAAGACACGGGTTGTCTGTGTACGCCTAATAGCCGTGGAAACAGTGTATGCAGACATGCTCGCGAAAGTTTGGGACGAATTTGCTTACCGTATAGACATATGTCGTGAGTCCAAATCGTGGGAAAATTGAGCACCTGTAATTTGTAAAAAAAAAAAAAAAAAAAAAAAAAATATGATTAGCCATGTAATATAAAATTAGTTTTAAGTTTCTGCGTTCAATATTTTTCATAATATACTCATTTAAAAATCGGGTGATTCTTTTTGAAACACCCTGTATTTAAAATATGTAATATTCGGGGGCAAAATTTGGTATATTATGTTTTGTTGCTGTTGTTCCTAATGCCCCCCTAGCCGGAAGTTCCAGACCAGGTCCAAATAGGCTTCGCGGGTTGAGAAGTGCGGCTCCAGTTTATAATAGCATCACGAGGGTCGCAGGCCACCACAGGTTTGACAAAGCACCCCCAACACCCCCAGGGGCGACATCTCGGTAGAATCGTACCTTCTCCACTTACTAATCTCATAGGAGGACTTTCCGATCTACGAATTTAGCATGGCCATATGCTGTCTAGACACGAAGGTATTTAATGCCGCTTGTCGGGATTCTATAACCCCCAGTACCGAAAGCCGACGCGCTACCTCTAGGCTAACACAGGGCACTGTGTTTTAAATGCCTCTAATTTACTTTGATGGACGAAATTTCTAAAATGTATTTGACAGCAGAGTTAAAAATTTCATTCTCTATTACGGAGCACAATTTTTAAAAAAACTCTTGAAATCCAAGCGGACAATCATTGGAAAAGTTTTCTCCGTAGGTTAACATTCAGCTGAGAGAATCCAATATAGCTAGTACCCAACTATCTTAAGACAGCTGTGTTTACCCTTAGAGAAGAATTTTGAAATTATTCAAGCGAATCTTCACAACTACGGCTTAGATTGGCTCAAAACTTATATGTAAACACTTTAGCCGGCACTTTGAATAAATTTTCCCCCAAGAAACTTTGAAAAAAAAAATGTAGGAAGAAACTGACACGTTCAAAATGGTATCTACGAAACGCAACGTTTAGTAAACTAATGGGAACATTTAATTATATTTCCTAAATAGATAAAACAGCATTAAGGCTACTGTGTACTTAACTTATTGGATTCACTTACCTAAATGTTAGCCAATGGAGAAAATGTGCCCAAGGATTGCCGACGTGAATTTTAAGATTAAAAAAAATTATACTCCGTAATAGAGAAAAAAAGTTTACACCTTGGGGCATTTTTCGTTTTTTTAAATGGCAAATAATATTTTAAAATTTAAATTTTTCGGGAACAAAAGCTGGTATAGTGTGTTTTAAACTCTCATAAATTCCTTTGGTGAACGAAATTTATAAAATGAAACCTGTTGCAAGGTGCAGAAAAGTTCAGGCAATCTGAAAATACTATTTTTATTGGATTATCAGCATTTATGTAGCTGTTAATAGTAGACAATATTTTCTCCACAGGTTAACATTGAGGTGAGCGAATCCTATAGGGTTAGTTAGTACACATCAACCTTAATGTCAAAATAGGAATTTTAGGTTTCTGTAGTCTGTGATGATAAACAGACATTTTTACATCCTCTACACAAAATTTTTATGGCTACCCGAGAAGTTAGATAAGCCTTGGCAGTGAAATTGTTTTGAAAAATTGAATTTTGCATTTATGGATGAAATAAAAACAGAGCAAAAGTCTTGTATTAAAATTGAATTTTTCCATTTCTCCTGATATTTTTCTTATTAATTGAATATTTTTGTGCATTTTATTGTAAAGACTTTTAATTTAACACAGACTACTTCGACTACACCAGCTCCGCTTAATCCTCCAGTTGGCACTATGAAGACGGATAATGCCCCTAGAGTACGTATAATAGAATTTAACTTTAAAAATTTGATAGTAAATTTTCGTTATTAATACCATAAGACGCACCTTTTTTCATGAAAAAAATCGACTTAAAATAGGGATGTGTGTTATGGTCTGAAGGTGACAGTAAAATAAAATGAATATTTTATTATATATATTTATTATATATATTATACACATTTATTTTATGTATATATTATATATATTTATTATATTTGTGGCATTATGGCGGATGTTGATATGTCATTTTTTTATGTTTTCGGCAAATTAAAAAAGTAACTTTTGCTGTGAAATATAAAATCGCTCAATGAAGTTTTTCAATCCAAAAATTCTTTAGTTAATATTCATATTCAAACTCAAGTATATGGCTGGTCTTCAATGAACATTTTCAATTAGGGACTAAAATATTCAATTAGGGACCAAGTATTACTTTTTTTATACATAACAGCATTTACCAATACGAATAACTTAATATTATTTCATAAATCCACTATCAGCTTTTGCCACATTAAAGAACCAATTTTAAGTGTGACGTATCAACTTAAACATAAACTTGAATTTTTCGGACATATCAACATCTGCCATAATGTCACAGATGTATATTTTTTTTATCTTTATTAAATAAATAATTTTATGCAAGAAATTTAAAATATCTTTATATACCTAACAAAATACGAAATATTCTTTTCTAAAAATCCTCCCATAAATTTGAGGTGCGTCATTTCGTTCGATGCGTCTTAGAGTCCGAAGATTATTGTAATTAATATTTATTTATTTATGTTATTTATATAATCAAAATTATTTGTTACGTTACTTATATATGTCCTGCTTTTGCTATGAACAAATAATCCAACATTTTTTACATCCATCTTTATAAAATAAATAATACTCTGACGTCGAGCACAAGGTAATATAACCAACTTAACAAATTCCTTTTAAAAGAAATAAAAAGAGATTTTAATATACGATATGTATTGAATGAATAGTGTACATTTTAAGAGTTGAAATTCACTAAAAAATATTTTCATGTAATCCATGATTCCAATATCGTTCTAAGTTTCGTCGTATTCAACGACATATATTAATAAAATTTCTAAAAGAATTCAAATTATATAGAATCATTAATTTATAGAACTCTAGTGAAAAATGTTTCATGAAAACTAAAGAGAGATTATAAAAATTTTAATATTGTGATTTTTAAATTTCGTCTTAAAAAATTATATTATGATGGAAAATTTTAATTATATCAAGTGCTGAAATTTCGTGATTGTTAAAAAATTTGGCTGTAAGATTTTTTGTGGATAAAGTTACTGGCAAGGGAAAAATATCTCCAAAAATTTATTCAAGTAAAATTTCCTTTTAAAATAATTTATTCATTTATTGTCAGTTAGTTATGAAAATATTTTTCTCTTTACATGCTTGCAGATAAGACGAAAGGTAAATGCTTCTATTTATCTGACATTTATTCAAAACATTGTCACAGAAATACACAGTTTCTTATCTTCTGTGTTGTTAAAATTATTGGCTGTAATAAATGTGTTTTGTTTCAATCGACGGGGGGTAAATTTCAGTAAGAATTAAGGACATGAAAACACAATAACGTTAAGACCACATTTGTATCAGTCAAAAATAAAGGAAAAAATCATGAATGTTTGTTTTTCAATTGAAAAGGACTTTGTTCGAAATGTAAAAGAAGCAACCATAAGACAAATTTACAATGTTTATTTCCCGATTTAAAGAACTTGATTAGACCACACTGAAGAAAAGAATCCTGCAAGACAATCTTATCGAAAAATACAGGAAAATAGAGTAGAGGAAAAACTGCAAAACCATAAAAAAAAATCCGAAAAAAAGAAAAATTATACCGCTACGTACGTCTCCTGGCTTTGCTTTAAATTCATTTTACCTTGCTGTTATATTTTGCTTGGGCGAAAATCTAGCAAAAGCTTTACAGCGAGATAATCTCAAAGGTTACGTCGACTGGGACGTTCAGTCCATACGACAAAGTCAAACTGCAGACCGGCGCTGCGTAGCAAGTCCTGCAAACTCAGCCGAAGGTTGATTTTCCCTGTTTTGTTTATGAATAGTATAGGCCTGGGAGCCGGATGGACAGTTCAGATCTGCCGACCAATTTGGTTACAGCGAGATAAATCAAACTTGATAACAAGTTCCAGTTCTTTCGGTCGGTGCGATTTGGCAAATTTCTGCCAACTCGTGTGTAACGTATGAAAAAAAAAAAAACCCGCGAAAAACACAAATATCATCAAAGAATACAAAATTAAATTGATTAAATGTCCATTCTTTGTTATATTTAAGTTAAAACTATACTTCAGGTTCATACCAAATCTGTTAGTTTAATGAGTTTTACAAAGTGGAATCATTTATTGATAAAAACTACTGACCTGCTGTTATTATGTTCACCACTTCATATATAATAGTCCTTCATTATACAGATGAGAATATAGAGTGTGTAAAGGATTGTTGTTGTTGTTGTCCCTAATGCCCCCTGACCGGAAGTTCCAGACCAGGTCCCTATAGGCTTCGAGTGCGGCTAAGGTTTATAATAGCACCACAAGAGTCGGAGTCCAACTAGGCTGAGTGCCACCACAATTTAGACCGAACACCCCCCAGGGACGATCATACCTTCCCCACCCACTGACCTCATTGAAGGACTTTCCGGTCTACGGATTTAACGTGCCCATATCCAGCCTAGGGCCACACCACAGGTTCAGGGTTCGACCCTGCGACTGGGCAAGGTCAACCTTGCCTTTCATCCCTTGAGTGGGTCTATAAAATGAGAACTAAGTATGCTTGGGAATTAACTCTGGGGGCCCGCGGCAGGTTGACCACCTGCCCGAGACATATGCTGTATGGCACCCCAAACCCACGGTCAAGAAAGCGGAGATGGGCACCACAGGCCTTGGTCCACAAGGAACTGTTGCGCCATTGGTTAGTTATTCGGCCTAGACACGAAGGTATTTAACGGCGCTTGTCGGGATTCGATCTGAGCACCCTCAGTACTGATAGCCGACGCGTTTCCTATAGGTTACCTCGGGCCCGGAAAGGAATGTAATGCTACCGAGTAAGCACTTTCATTGCATTATACGTTAAGGTTATATATAGTTGTGAAAATAGAGAGGGGGGAAAATAGGATAAATAATTTTTAAAACTTTAGAAAAAAGTTTGTAAGTGCAAATGAGCCTGATAAATTAAAGAAAATCACATACGGATAACACTTCTTTATCAGATTCAATTAACTTGCCATACAGATTTTTGAATATTGTTTTTTCATTTATTTCATGTAACTTTTTGCAGCTTCGCATGGCCGCACTGAATCAGCCATACACAGGTGACATGCACGGAGTAAGAGGAGCTGATTACGAATGTTACCGCCAGTCTCGAAGGGCTAACTTAAGAGGAACCTTCAGGGCTTTCCTTGCCTCGAGGGTGCAAAATTTAGACAGCATTGTGCGACATAAAGATTCAGATCTACCGATAGTCAACATAAAGGTAAATTGTCTTCTCGTCCTTAATTACAGTATTTGTCAGTCAGATGAAATCAGACTTACACGTTTGATTTCTTAAGGTATCCGACTACCTTCGGAACTATTTTTTTTTTCAAAAACTTTACTTTCGAAATTTTTTGTCCTATTTTTTTAAGGAATAGAGCACCAAAATAGGAAGATGAGGAAAATATAGTCCAGCACTATGCAACATTTTACAAAATTGAAGACTTTTGGTCGAAATGAAGTAAATGTTTACACAAACGGCTCCATCTCTGAAAAAAAAATAATTATGCATATAACGTTAACTTCTGTTTGTCATATGTCCTTTAGGTCCTCCTGCGTGTCATGAACTAAAAATTATACATCTCGAAATCTAAAAAAAAAAAATGCAGGTCATTATATGCTATTACTAGGGATACGTAATTTTCTTATTTACGAAATTGATGCGAATAAATGCGAAATTTGCCGATATGAACGAATAAATGCGAAAATTCTTTTTTTACTGCTTTTCACCAAAAACTCTGATAAGCGGCTTTTTAAGCGAAATTGTGTAATAATGGTAATAATTTATTAACATAATTGTTGCTCTAAGACAATCCACTATCTTTAACTGAGAAATCTCCCTCTCCTTCAGATTTGCTCCGAATTTCACCCGGATAGTACCGGAGTCAAACCTAAAAATCTAACTTAAAAATTAACCATTAAGCTTTCTGGAGCAATTTAGTAGATTTAAGAACGTCTCTTGAGTGCCATTGTCAAGGGTGTTTTCGGAAGAAGAAGACGAAGAAGAAAAAATAAAGCATTTTGACTAATGAGAATTGTGAAATCTATCAGGAACTCAATATTATGAAGACAGCAGCAGAGAACAGTTTAAACAAAATGACTTTACACATGACAACATCCAAAGCAACAAACGAAGTCTATCAGCACATTGGCAGATTTTTTGTCCGTCTGTAGCCGCAACCACACCCACATCATCTTTGAACCCAAATTTATTATTGGAAAGCTTCTCTAAACTGCCATTTTTTAAAGAAATACCACGGGATGAGCTCATTGGCGGATACAACCATCTTTACAGACAACTACTTACAGTAGTCAACCAAGAGACCCATATTGATGTTATACAGATTTTAATTGCAACGAAATGCTGCTACCTTAAATTTTGCAAAGGCAACTATACAAATCCTCTATAATCCCGTTAACTGCGTAGATGCTGAGAGATATTTTAGTATGTACAGCATAGCAATTAATAACAGAAGGCAAAGACTTAAGGAAAGAATGTAGTGACTATTAAAATGTTAGCTTTTAACTAAGAATTTTGATACTTACCTATCCAAATAATTAAAATTGTAATTTTTTTAATAAATGCGAAATTTTTGAATTTATATATTTTTTTACGAATAAATGCGAAATTTTTGAATTTATATTTATTTTTACGAATAAATGCGAAATTTTATATGTTGTAATTTTTTTTTGCGAAATTTACGTACCCCTAGATATTACATGCACAATTTCAATCATATCTTGTGAGATCTTGTGTGTAAAGCTAAAAATCAACAAACAGTATACCTAGGGCCTAATTTGTTGTTCATTATATTCTCAGTGCTATAAGAAATATATCTGAAAAATTTAATAGACATAACATGATTACATTTTGAGTTATCACAATAGTCGTATACATTTTTGGTGAAAAATAAGTTCTTTAGAATACACAATTGAAGTTTTCGCTTCTACTGAAATAGACAGCTGCTCCTCCGTTTAAATCACTCTCATTTCACATCTAATGATTGTACAGAAAAAAATGAAAGCAGATTTAGAAACAGAAACTCACATTCTTTAAGAATCAAGAATAATAATAGTAATAATCTCTATATATAAAACAGTTCCGTAACTGAATGACTGACTGATTGATTGACTGACAGATAACGGACAGACCAAACCACTGGACCTAAAGGGCTGAAATTTTGCATGGTGATTCTTCTTATAGTGTAGGGGCGCACTAAGAAAGATTTTTGAAAAATTCTTCTTAGATTTTTTAAAATTAAATTTTTAAGCTGTTTTAGTAACTTGTTTTTAAGTTTGCATTTAAAATAATACTTTGAGGGTTATAAAATTTATATCACGAGAAAGATCCTAAAAATTTCTTTAAAATGAAAAATGGCAGACGATTGGACATTATCCAAAAAAATATTAAAATACTGTAAAAGATATGTTCCTCAAACTGTACTATATTAACTGTACTATATTCTTTAATATGTCCTATTAGATTTAATTTGAATATTTTCTTCTACATTATTTTGTCTATAAAAATATCTCTTACAATTTTTTTATAAATATATTTTTTTGTTTTTATACATCAATTGTATACATTGATCACCATATTTATTATACATATATATATATATTTTTTCTTGGCATTAATTACATACATTGACCGTTGTTTTTAATTTGAATGTACTCCGTAGCGAAGTGCGGGTTTTCATCTTGTAATAATAATAAAATCGGAATTTTCATCAAAATCGATGTTTTAAACATAGTCGGATACCTTAACTTTTTAAGGGCTTGAGTAACAGCTCTGACACTTAGGACTTGTTCACATAGAATCCTTCAGCGTCAGAGTAAAATAATTTAACCAATCACATACCAACCTTTGACCCATTTAACCAATCATTTAACAAGAAAGAGTCAATGGAATCTTTAATGCTGACGCTGATAGATTCTATGTGAACAGGCCTTTAGGGGCAAAAATGACGAAGTCCGGTGATGTTTTGTCCAACATCACAATTTTCTTCTCTATGTCTTGTATAATAATATTTAATCAAATTATTTTCATTAAGTTTTTAAACAATATAGCCCAACAAGGTTTTAACTGTATTGCTGTGCAGATATGTGGAAAGAAGAGAAAATTCCTCTATATATGACCCTGAGGCACTAGCTATAATAACAACGATATTTAGAAAGCGTTGTTAATGACCTGATTTTTTGCATCAAATGTAACGTGTGTAAATTTGCCGAACAAATGAGGAATGGAAGTGAATTTATGACTGATTTTTAGAATTTGCAACATTTATGTTACAGGAAAATCAGTACGTCCATTGATATTAAAGAGAAAAGTTGCAGTTGAGAAAAAGAATATAAGTCACAGATATCTGTAAACATAAGAACTTGAAAGGAATTTACGATTATGTCTGTTTCTGAAAGGAGTTACATGCTATGTAAGCTTATGAAAATGAAAGGGCTGGCAATATATAACATTCAGTTTGTAAGGCCTACTTAATGATCGATTAACAATAATCGGTCATTGTATTTGCATAAATCCAAAGAAGCTACAAAAAATGTTAAATTCAGCATAAACCATTACTATAAATACCGCCTAGCCAGATTGCGAAAGAGACTGGTTTGTTTGGAGCTGTTATGCGAGTTGCCTTCAGTGGCTCATAGCTAGATCGCTTCTAAGCCTAAGCGAGTTTTTGCCACTCTGGCATAAAGAGGTTGTTGTGTTAGTAATAGTGGATTACCGTGCAGCATCACTGGTTTGACTTTATATATATTCTGAGTACTTGAACTTCATTTCCTTGTATAGTGTTTATAACATTTTGTACCAGTCTTTACTCAGTATTGTTTTTACACTACACGTAATATGTGTCAAGGGAATAATAAACTTTGTTATTTATCTAGTGCAAAAAGTGTCATTTCTACTTTATTAGAGGGTGACTTCGATATGCATACATCCTAGAAAGGCTATAAGTCAGATATCTCTATAAGTTACATTCCAATAACATTTCTATACGGCATAAAAGATTTTTTTCTCATTTCGTCATAAAATATAGTGACAAAATCAATTTGGATTGGCAAGCATAGTTTTAATTTGCGAAAGACTCGAGAATTGAGAGTATTATAAGCCTTTAATGAAATCCTTCAAATCATATTGTCTTAAAAATACAGAAGGTCGTTCACACTTTATTGAAACAATTTTGCAATTTATTTTTGTCGTTTGCATTTTGAGATAAAAGTTTGGCAACTTCAGAGTAATCGAATGCTACTGTTTTGTTTTGATTAGGATGTACAATAAAAGATTTATTTGAAAATGGCTCCTAAAATTGAGAGATTGCTCGAAGGTTACATAACTGCGCTTTCCGAGGAGAAATATTCGTATCATCAAATTATAAATTAGTGTAAAAATCGCAGTTATGGCATTTCAAAAAAAGTTATTTATAATATATTAAATTTGAAAGGAAAAAAACATCTAACTGAAAGTAGACTTGAAAACATGACCGTGAAACCTCATGCTAAGACTTTTCGAACGCAGGTAAATATCAAGAAAGTGAAGTCTCTCATCCTAAATGAAAATCCGCCCACTCAAAGATCCACTGTATCGAAACTGGGAATATCTTCTGGCACTGTATGTAAAATCATTCATAAAGATTTGAAGTTAAAAAAGATGTTTAATCCTTAAGTTCATCTGATTTTGCCAAAGCATATTGCTTAAAGAAAACCAATTTGTAGAAAATTATTTGAAGAACACATAGCTGACGAAAAATGGAAATTTGTGGTAAGACTGGATGAGGCATGGGTGCATTTAAGTGATTGACATAAAAAAGGATCAATTTTCTATTGCTCAACTGACGGGATTGACCTACGAAATGGCTTCGTCAGTGTACAGTAAAGTTCCCAAAAGGGATTCGTGGTAGTTGCAGGATTTTGTTACAACGGCAAATTAAAAATCAAAACAGTCTCAAGTAAAGCCAACATCAATTCACTCTACTATCAGCAGAATATTTTCGAATCAATTTATGAAGAAGAAATCCCAGCCTTATATGGAAAGGACATTGATGAAGTTGAGCTTCATACGGGCAAAGCCTCTAGTCACACGTCTAAATTAACTGCCGCTAATTTAGCAAAGAAAGAATCAGAAACAGGAATAAAATGTATCCCATTTAATGAAATTCCTGTGTAAAATCACCTAACGCTTCTCCAATGGACTTTTGCGCTTTCGGTTTATTAAAACGAGCCTTAGGAAAGCGACATTCAAGAACACTGAACGGACTTTGGAAAACAGTCCAAGAGGAATGGGAAAAAATTGACATGATAGTGCTAAGAAAAAGTTTACTTTCATGGAAAATTCGAGTTAGAGCTATTGTCAAGAACCATGGCTATCAGACAGAAGCAAATCGCCGCAAAAAATACGGCATTTATACATTAAACTTAACTATCAAAATCGTTTCCAAAAAGTGCGAACGACCTTCTGTATTAGAAAGTCAGACAACAAACAATATCAATTTATTATTTTCACGTGGGCTATTTCAAACAATTCTCGTCATTTAAGTTGTCTTTTCTATGCTCTAATTTCAGAATATCCATCAGAATTCTTGGTGACCATTGCACTTTTATTCAAAATATTAAAAATAGTTAATTTTCTCTACTCCAAAAGGATAAGTTTTAAAAGTTCCTTAGTTACAACATGATATGTTTAAACTTTAATAATTTCTGGGTGAAATCTTTTGTTTACTCATTTATTTCTAATAAATCCAAAGTTTTCCTTCTCAAATATCCTTGTGTTGGATGGTTTTTCGAAAACGATTGAGTGTTTCATTCCATTAGAATATAGTATCCTATAATTCTGCAATATTATGGTAATTTTTCCATTAAGAAATGTGTTTCCTTTGAAATAGGGAGAGGTGTTGTTCAACTCCTGGAAGGACTTGTTTGCAGGTACTGCGGCACCATTTTCCTATCCTCCAAGAATTTATTCTTTCGACGGTAGAAATGTGCTCACAGACAACACTTGGTGAGGTTCCAATTTATTTATATCCTTAACATCTTTTAATTAAAATTATGATTCTTTTTATCCTTCAGAGTATTTTATCATTCGGGGAATTATGTAAATTTTAATAATTGAGTGTATCAAGGTACAAAAGTTTTTCCTGTTACCTTTGAACTTAAAAAAGTAACTCACAGTGATTGCACGTTTTAAGTTTACTAAATTTAAATATAGATTTATGACCTGTAATGTTTGATTTTTTTCGAACCCTCCGACAAAAAAGTTTGAATCGTTTCTGGTCAGCAAAAAGACACAAATATTATATTTTCTCAGACCTACATACATAATTGATTTCGTTTGATTTTCTTGCTGTACTCAAATAAAAACAAATAACAAATAAGATAAGAATAAAACCAAATTCATCCATGGTTCTGCGGTTAAATTATTTTTATACACGATGAAAAGGTCTCAAATCCATTAATAATTTTTATTATTCGGGATGTTTTTATGGGTAAGGGAGGATTTGAGAAGGATTGAAAAGCTGAACTGAACTTTCTTGTTCGGGGCGAACTAAGTCATAATCCTCGTTTATAAAAATTCTGTGTCAAAAGTGACTAAATGCTAAATTTAGAAAATATAATACATATTGAGCAAAGTATCCAGAAAATAATCCTTTTACGTGCCTGGGAAGTTTAATATGCATTATTTTGCCATCGGTGTAAGCATCTGAATAACTGTGACAAATGTTGTTGATTCTTACGAATGTTGTTTGTTGTTGTTGCTAATGCCTCCTGATATGAGGTTCCATTCACCAGGTCCTAATAGTCTATTGGGTTGAAAGGGGCGGCTCCTGTTTTGAATTAGCACCAAGAGGGTCGGAGTCCGACTTGGCTAAATGACCGGTCCCGTAATTTTGAACCGAGTCAAGTGCCGAAACCGGAATACTTGACCCCGCACCTCCAGAGGTGAATTTTTGAGAACTTGGAGGACATTGCAACCGCGACCTATTTTAGGTGACCCGTTCACCATTAGTGAACACGACGGTAGATTTGCAGCGACGAGCATCGAACCAGGGACGTTCAGATCACTGGCCCGCTGCTCTTGCCAACTGGGCCAGCGTTCCCTACTCATACAAATAAAAAGGTTTGATTTCGCAGCATTTATAAAGATCTACGGGAGAGTTATACTTTACTTTAATTTATTCAGCATTATCCAAAATATGTAAAAAATTAATACTCAAACAAACTTCTAATAACTTTAGAAGAAAAATTTAATTTTTAATTTAGATAAACATCAATAAAAGTGTATATATTGGTAACATAAACTTCACTATTTCATGGCATTAGATGAGCATTAGAACTGTTAGCACGGGGTAGTATAATAGGAAGAGCTACGCATACAGATTGTCGAAAAATGCATTAGATGAATGCAACGCTTTCGTCTCTGTCATTTTGAAATTTCTGAAGGATTTTCTGCTTTTTTTTACGTTATATATCTTTTTTGATATTTTGTAAATAACAACTTCTTGAAATCCTTTTAGGCCTCATAAATTAGTGTGGCATGGTTCAGATCGTCTTGGCGTTCGTGAAATGGAGGCATATTGCGACGCTTGGCACTCCGAAAGCACAACAAAGGTAATGAAAGTTCATTTTTCTAAAAAATAGTATTGATATTAAGTACTGATATTTTTAAACGATCACTAAATCTCTCGTTAACAGTATGTGAGTTTAGTAGTGTTTTAAGCGATTGTTTTCTAATTTAAGAAAATATATGCATGGAAGTCATATTCTGACATTTTACAGCGTTCGCGTCTCGGTCCAGGAGGTAATACTTTATAGTGCTCTTCGACCACTGGTACCGATAAAGGGGACATGTCTAGGTGTTGATCTATTAAACAAATAATAAATATTAATGGAAAATATACTTATTGTCGAAAATAAATAAATCAATGGGAAAATGTGAAAGATCTACATCCTGTGTTTTGGGCTCAAAAAGAAATTGGGACTATATGAGAGAATTTAGTGTAAACAACGCTTCCGCACAATACTGGATAGTTCATTTGATGTAATGCTCGCCTTGCGGTTTAGATACCCATCTTCGAATCTGGTGCTAACAAATCCGGAACTCACCCGAATACGAGGGGTTACTCTTTCAAAGATAAACCCTCTCATTTCAATAACCAATATTTAGTGAAATTTCTTTTTAAAATCTTTTTCCATGGAGCGCACTTATCGGCCATGTTTATGAACCCATGAGGCAGTGGCGGCTCTAGTTCAGAGATTTGGGGGGGGGGGAGGGGGGAAGCAACGTCGGCTCTTAGGATTATAGAGCCGACGTTGATTTCTTATTTAATATATATATATATATATATATATATATATATATATATATATATATATATATATATATAAATTAGTATATAAGAAATAAACATCCTCTCATTTTAAATTTAAACTTATTTAGTATTATGTCTAGGAATATATAATTTTAGGCTATGAAAAAAAATTCACCGGGCTTTTATTTTTCTTTTTTTGGGGAGGGGGGCAATTGGCCCTCCCCCCCTCCCCTCCCCTTGGAGCCGCCGTTGCTGTGAGGAGGGTTTCACCTAGGTCCATGGCCGCTCTTAATGGAAATGCGAATCCTTGTTTCTTAATTTTGCATTGCGGTTTGTAAAATACGTCAGATCTTTTCTTTCTAGGGTAATTAACCACAGCTTGTAAGTCACTAGCAAAAATTTAGTGTTATTCCGCTTTTGTAATTCTCATCTGTCAAGCGTACTACTCACCTGTACCTTGTTGAGGATCCCATAAGGGTGATATCTAAGTCTGTGGTTGCTGGAGTTACCTATTTTTGAAATTTTATAATCTTCAAGCAAACTTAACTTTGCCCCCAAAATTCGTGGGACACGTTTTCCTTTTTTGGTGAATCGACTTCACTTTGTCATTCACGAGTAAAAATTTAGTTTGACTTTGCTTTAGGAATATTTTTTCGCCCAGAGCTGTTGACGGTTATGGCAGGATGTGAACCTTTGTCTTTGCCTTAGAGATATGCTCCGTTGCCTTTAAGATTATTATAATTGAAAAGGGCAATATCAAAACCAGCTGTATCCATCTCAAAAGATTTTGAATTATTTAACATAGGGTGGGTATCCCAAATATTGCCCCTGTGCCTAATATCGCCTATTCGTGTTTCCAAAGTACGATTCGCGCTATGCATGAGAAAATGCAGTAACTTCTTAGTTCTGGGTTTGTACTAACAGTGACACTAACAACAAAGCTCTTATCACTGACAACAGAAACTATATGGCGTCTGAAGTTGTTTTGGCTCTTGTCTTCGTAAAGTTTGGCTCCAAAGAATCCAGTGAATGACCAGGTAGGTGCATCCAAATTCTAATTTTCCTTATACCATTCAAAAGTGCATTAAACAGAGAATACAGAGGTGCTATTATTTTGCTAGCAACGCCTTTTAACAGGTGGTCCTAATTTCGCCTGGTAGGTGGTAATATTTACAGAGGTAGGCAATATTAGGAAACCACTCTGGGTTTCACTGGAAATTTCAGTTTTTCCAATTCAGCTATATAATAAAATGACACTGGTTTTGGAGCTGGTTGATCTCAGGATACCAAAGGAAATAGTTCTTAGTGATGTTCTTTGAGTTTCCAGCCTAATCAGAAACTAAAAAATGGATGAAATGTCGAAAAAATGTTAGAGTAGGCGATATTTGGGACACCTACCCTAAACTGTTAGTTATATTGCAATAATAAATTACTGTATGATTTTGATGTCAAAAAACGTATTAAATTCATGTTGTTGCCCAGTAATAATCTTTATAATGTAGGGAAAGCATAGGCAATTATATTTTAATAAATGACATTCAAATTACTAATTTTGCACCTGTAGAGTTGGATATAACTGTTTTTGGAAATGGACTGTCTGCCATTTTGAGCCCTCTAACTGGAGTTTGAATAATCATTTCCAAGTCCTTATCTAAGTCATTGTTTACAGTACAGTATTATTTGAACTTGGGCCACTCAAATCTGGATCCATATTAAGGTAGAAAATTAAGGAAAATTATAAAACTATAGAACAACAAACTAATATACATGTGGAGAAACTGACTTGTATTTTACATAATATGTTGATGATCATTGTAGACAACACAAAGTTAATAAATTTCTGTAGTATTTACATTAAGCTAAAACTAATATTACTATATTAAAGACTCCACTACTGAAACTAAAGTACAACTATTAGGTTAGTGAGGGATTAAACTGGTTTTGCTACTGCATTTAGAAGGCAGCCATTATTGTTTGTGGGACGTAACTTATTTTGGAATTGTCAAAGGATAGATTGATTTTGTAACTGTGGCCGTTTGGGATATAATTGGTCTTGCATCTTTCATCATTATTCTTCATTTATTTTCAATGGGATTGAGCTTATTTTTGAACTGTTTCTCCACTTGAAGATGTAGCAGATGAATAGAAGTATCCATAGCAACTAAAAGCTCACTTTTTGGTTTTATGGATATACACTGGTTATCAAAACTTAAGGAAAAGTCACAAAAATAGCGATTACTCAAAAAGTTACGCGTAGAAGTTAATGAAACTTATACACATTATACAACACATAGGTAGTTATAAAATAGCATAAAAAGAAATCGCCAGACAATTATGGTGTTATAGAAACTAGAATATGTATACAATGAACAAATCGGATGAGCCAGTTTGGTATAGGAAAAGGACCTTTAATATGGCGTATGATCCCCCCGAGAATCAATACAGCACATACAGCGATGTGTGATGCTGTCAATTATGCAGTCTATGAGTTCGGTAGGAAGTGAGAGTCATTGCTCTTGCAAAGCAGTTGAAAGCGTGGCTAGGGTCCTAGAAGGAGGATTGAGAGCAGCTATACGTCATCCTAAAGCGTCCCAAACATGTTCGATAGGATTCAGGTCCGATTATCCAGCTGGCTACTCGAGCTGGCAGATACAATTGCCCGCCTTGCTCTGAGACATGCACTTTTATGCTCCTCACAAATGACGTGATGATTCGGACTGCAGCGTCACTACTTTGCATAATGTAGTATTGTTCAGCACCTTTTACTTAACAACATATTCAAATTTTAAACAGATTGGCCTAGTTTTGAACGTGTTATCCCTCTTTTTGTGATTTTTCCTTAATTTTTGATAACTAGTGTAAGTAGTTTTGACATTCGGCGACTCAGTTGTTGAGGAACCTTCAAAATCTTCAAAACCCCTTAGAAAGCACCATTACTTGCCATCTCTTGCCTTTTATGGGGACAGAGTTTGCTGAGTTGCATATTACTCATTTCATTATATCTGTTATTTCCCCCTAACGTGCCCATCTGTTTTCCCGAACAGGTCGGAGTGGCAAGTTCTCTACTGAGACATCGTCTTCTCGACCAAGAAAAGCATCCATGCGACAGGAGCTTCGTCGTCTTGTGCATAGAGGCTACCAGCCAAGACGATTTCAGGAGACGAAAACGCAGCTCTTTGTTCCATCGATCTCCAAACGCGGATGAATTTCACAGTCCACTGGACTACTCACGATTTCTCCACAAAATTACTAAATCGTGAAAAAGTGTTTTCTGGAGTATTCCTCTATATAATCATGGCGGGATTAATCTCGGCCTCAGTGTGAATTATTAGAGTTAACGTGAGTGTAAACGTTTTGTGCAGTAAAAAAAAGGGATTTTACGCACGTCTAGAGGAAAAGTACCAGTTCTAGAAGTGACATCCGTGGCGTATGTTGGTTTGTTTGATGTGTTATTAATAATATCTTTTTTTTTTACTATTAATAATTTCTTTTAGAAAGATTAGAAAAATCCATGATTTCGGGTCGTCTGAAGAAATATAAAAAAAAAAAAATAAATAGATAAAATCCAAAAAGTTAGTACATGCAATTCCGAGATGTGTGATTTTATCAGTTATTGTTGTTTTCTATGTTTATTTAAAATTTTCATATATATAGTCCCATTATTTTAAAGCGTTTACCTTAAATTTTATGTATTTTAAACAGAAAACCTCAGTTAGTCTAAACAGAATTTTAATTTCATAAGAAAACCATTTTATCAGAAAATCTCATTTTGAAATACACTTGATCCAAACAAGAGGGAAAAAAATCGTATAAAATTGTGAACAAGAGAAAATCAAAGCATCTTGAAATAATTAAAAATCCCCTTTCTTAGCAATTTATATTAAATAATGACAGTTTGACTGAGTTTTAAATTTTACCGAGTAATATTACACACAAAACATTATTTACTTAATAAAAAGTTATTTAGCTCAATGTCAGTACCTTAATTAATAATATTGTTAGAATTATACAGCATAAACTTAATTAACTGAATCAGCTAATTTCCCGTATTATATACTTACGATTTGAATTTAAATCTTTATGCATATCACGTAAGCAATTGTGACAACTTTTAAAGGAATTTGTAACTATGTTAATTTCTCGCTTCTGAAATGATTGAAAATATTTGCACATCATAAATTAACATAATATGTCATTAAATAGTGTTACAAAAAACCCTTGTTATACATTACGTAGTTTGGAAGTGCAATAAAATAACTTTATTTAGTAAAATGAATTAAACGAAAAATTAGTTTTATGTAGAACCTATTTAGGCATTCAGATGCTAAATTTCGGAGGCCGAGGATCTTCCCAGTGTTTTTGTGTGTAGTTTTGTAACTGAACGTGCGAAGACTAAAACCTACGGATATAGGTTTCTTTGATAGGCGTTTCTCATTTGTCTCCAACATATCGAAAGGAAATAGTCAGCACTCTGGTGATGTTGTAAGTGTGTAGTGATTTCAGTCTTCGTTCGAAAGTGTGCTTTTGTAATCCTAAGAAAAGTTTACGATTAAATTGTCAAAAGTTTAATTAATGGCTCATAAACATGATGGGAGTAAATAATTTCTGTAATAAATTTAACTGATTTTTTAGGACTTAATGTTTGAGATTCGTCAAAAACTTTCTTAACATTTAAAATTTTATTCAAAAGCTCTTTCCAATCCATAAAAGTAGTTTTTGTATCCCCTTATTAGTGTATCCAGTCATTGAAATTTATATATTTAGACAAAACTGTTAAGCAGGAATTACGTTTAAGATAATTACATAAAATATGTGAAAATTAAGATAAATATGAAACATTTTTTTCTACATTATCTTTTTTGAAACTGAAAATAACGTTTGAATGTTTATTAATGTTAAAATAAAATGGAATTTTTAGCTTAAAATATATGTTGACAGCATTTCTTTGAATGTTAGGTAAACGACTAGGGCTCTAGTCTTCAGGAATCTGCAGTTGGCTGTTTTCTTGCTGATCGGAATCGGCTGTAAACCATGGTTAGTCTACACGTCGATTTGCATAAGCTGACTTTAGGTCCTTAAAAACCAACGCAAACTCATCAACCAGCCAAACACGGTTTTCAAACTTCATTCATAGCGTATTTTAACTGTTTAATGTAACTATCATATCTATGCAATAAGATAACATATTTCCATTGTGCAATTCGCCAGCCATTGATTTTTGAATGGAGGCTCTTTTGCAATCCATGAAAAAAAAATTAAGATTTCGGTTTCAAGTGGCATCGAAATATGAAGTTTTAGTTTTAACGATAAATTACAAATTATCTTTCGGAACAAGTTTTTTTAATTCTTCATATTCACATTTTGCTACAATCTGTAATTGGTTCTAATTATAAAGTCTTTTGTCATAAATACTTATTAAAAAACATGAATATCAGTTAAGGTCTTCATATACATATACTAACAACTTAAAAGCATTTAACCGATAGATATAAAAAAATTAATGCAGAATAAAATCACCTAACTTTCTTTCAATTAAAATAAATATTTTGAATATCTACAAGTACAGGACTATACATATTGTTTTTCTAACTGGTAAAAAAATTGACTATTAATAAATAGATCTATAGAAAAATAAATTTCGTTAGATTTTAATTATTAATTTTTTAAAGGAATACTTGAATTGTTAAAGTATTATCACTCATTGCTCTTCAGTGCCGTAGCTAGCCATTCATGTGCCCTGGGTAAGAATTTGCATTTGGGCCCTTTTAATTAATTAGCTTTGGGAAAATAATAAAACAAATGCAGCATTTTGGGCCACCCTTCCAAGTGGGCCCTGGGCGGGTGCCCCTGTTGCCCCTGCCTAGTTACGGCACTGGCTCTAATATCAAAGCGTTAGCAGTTAATACGACAATCTGGAATAAAGGACTCGCTGATCTTTGTATGATGTAAGAAAGCATAATTTTTTTCGTTGTTTAAATATTAAAACTAATAACTACAATAAGTTGAAATGTTTTAAAATTTTAATTTGCATAATTTAAAGTAATTTACCGTGAAAAATAAAAATAAATAATTAATACCTATTTATCTAATGAGAAATTCTTCCAGTTTGTTAGTGAGCGATTTCCTCATTTGAAAATGCAATTTTTTTTCATATACCACTTATAGCGCTTTTAACTTATAGCGCTTTAAATGATTAAAATTATATACAAACGCCCAATTCAAGCTCAATGATTCGCATCTCTGTGCTGCTAACAAAACATTCATCATCTGCTTTCTTTCTCTTTGTAAATCTATATCCAGTGAGTAAATTTCATCTTTTCGTTATCAGAAATACATGGAAGACAAATATACGTGTCTCATAGGTTTAATATATTTATTTACTAGATTCATCTTGTCAAATTATGAGCCATTTAATTTCCTTCTACATAATTTTATATAAAAGTTTTATTCAGCGAGGTTTTGTGAATGTTTTTATTCCTTAAACACTTTGGATTTCTATGTACTTTGTTTGTAAACGTATACCATTTTGTATTAATGTCGAGTCATTTTGTAACACTTTGCATTTGGAAATGATTCTGATCCGTGTCGCTTCAGCCCCTAACGCTGGACTTCACTCTTAACTTACTCAAAAGCATTTAGTGTGGCCCATACAGCAAAGCATATAAACTAGAATGTAACAATAGGTAATAATGTGTGAAAGATATGTGTCAAATGAGTTTCCTTTAAATTGACCATTTTACTCGTTAATTTTAGCTATACCAGTTTTGGGAGTTGAAGATTAATATTATTTGACCCTTGATGAAATCCAGGTTAATATCAGTTGTGTCTTATGAACCTGTAATCTTTCCTCCAAATGTTAATTTATGCACATGTAACGGATATGCAGATGAATACAACACTCTTTGGTGGTATACTTCTTTCAAATTAATGTTCCGTTTCAAGATATAGAACTTGAGCCCTTTCTATAGCTCAAGAAATAGAAAGGGCCCTTAATTTTTTTGAGCCCTTAAGTATCCTTACTGAACGTTGCGTGTGCTTATTTTCTTTCCATATTTAAAGTTTTGTGTTCTCCTCCATGGTTTTCTCCTCCAAATAACAGCTAAGGATCATGAATGATTAATAAAATTTGAAGGAAACTCAACATGTTGTATGTTTTGTATCGTTTTTTATACTCAATCCCATAGATCATACGCATTTTAGATATGGACATTTTTTATACTTCCTAGATGGTTGTTATGCTTATGATTTGATGTCCCTTTAACTTCAGCAATAAAAAGATTTTACCCTATGACTGGCCTGGTGAATCTCAGTTGAAGCAATACACTGTTGTAAAAGGTTTTCAAAACGATAACTTATGTAGTTAATTTCCAATGAACATATCTACCTGAGGTAGTATTTATATGCAACGAGTGAGATCTCCCAGTAACTATGTGTATATAAACCAGCTTCTTCTTCGATAAATTTACACAAAGTTTCAAATTCAAAAGTTTTATTTTCCAGCATTAAATTATTAGGATGAAGCCTTCATTTACTACTATGCAAAGCGGTTCCAAGCAAGTTCTAAAAAAAAATTTGAGGTAGTCTCTTCTAACGAAACTGCCGAGGGTTATTTAACGTATATATGTATGTATGTGTTATGTATATATGTATATATATATATATATATATATATATATATATATATATATATATATATATATATATATATATGTACGTATGTATGTATATATATAATGTATGTCAAAATTTTGACGCATTTTGATACTTTTCTGTTTAACTGTTTACTGCTTGCCCAAGGGATACAGACTGGGTTTGGCGCACTGCCAAAATTATAACTCGCGACGACGGACGGTTTTAGCATCTGAAATTTTGCTTTCCGGAGGACCGTTATGGAGGAACGTAGTCCTACGTTAAAAAATAAATTTAATGGGCGAATTTACATTAACTACATGCCATAGCAACATATATTTCAGAAAACCAACGAACATACTGCCTTACATCTTATTCATATATTATAAGAATACACAAAAAATTGCCAATTATAAAAAAAACGAAACTTTACAGAAATAATAAAAAATAAAGGAACCGTCGCTCTGGTTACCCTCTCACTTATTATGTTCATCTTGAAAGCCGCAAAATTGCGCCCTCTATAATATTCAAATCCTTAACACTATGATCATTAATCCTGTAATTAGTATCCATATTTGCCATGTACTCTTTACACTGGCAGTTCCGCTTTAATAAATAGTAATATCTTGTCAATACTGATGTTAGTATTGTTTCCTTCGTAATATATCCCAGGAGAAGTAATGCGATGATGAAATCTCTCCTATTATCGTCTAAATGCAAGCGATATTCAAACTTTGGTGAACAGCAGTACAGAAATATTTGCGCTATATTTCCAGATTGCTATTTATTGATCGGCAGTTTTCTCGGTTAAGCTAATTGTGACAGAGTATAACTGGTTGATGAAGGATGATTGCAGGGAAAGTAAAACATTATAAATCGAGAAAAAATATTTTCGATCAAGATCTGATGTTGTTTCTACCTTGAGGTTAAATCTGGGAAAATATTGTCTACCAATTATACTTCAACATTTACTCATAGTTAGCCTTAAGAAATAATGGGGATTGATTAGAGATATTTTTCAAAGTTAATTAATGTCCTGATGAAATATTTGAGACTATTTGTCAATAAAGCCGATGATAGAAAGTGTTGGTGATGAATTAGAAACCTTTTCAGGTATTTTAAGATGTTTATTATTTCACGGTCTCAAATATAAGGGTAAATATTTGCTAGAAAAAGTTGATTGTAATGATTGATTTATAATACTTTCTGTGTTAAACTAAAATTGATGAAACATGACGATTTAAAAAAAATCTGGTATTTATGAAATTAGTTCAACTCAGAGACGGATGATGAGTCTAAAAAAATGTACTTATCATTAAAATTTTTTACAAAGTCTTCACCACGATTTTCAATTGGAAATCCGAAAAATAAGAAAAACATGCACATTATCACAGTGACTTTTATCTGATTTCCGAGACGAATATTTTTCCTATATACTTTTTAGATTAAGGTAAAGACCAAAAACTGTTTACTTAAAGATGGGAAAACTTCTTTAAAAAACCCAAGTTCCTTTGCCACGAATGAGGAAATTTTGAAATTTTGTTTACTTAATTTTTTTTTACAAAGAATGAGGGTTGAAACACTACTAAGGAACATAATATGGCTCGTTTACTTTTTTTTAAAGTAACTGAATATTTCTAGAATTCAATTTTTGCGACGAATTCATTGATTTGTGTTTAGGTCCGGAATTTTAATTGTAAAGGGATTATTAACTATGGGGAAAATGCATCTGCAAGAATGAATATAAAATCCATTAATATGTTGGCGCAGCTTGCCTCTCTGGACCTTGCACCATTAAACCCCAACCAACCAACCAACCAACCATTAATATGAGAAAGATGAAGAACGATAAATGACCAACAAAGGACTGATGTCCTTAAAAATTAGGATCTGCATGCTCCAATTAAAAATTTGGCATACAAATTTAAGATAAAAAACTTGATGCAAATTATTCCTTGCTTTGTTTCTCTTTGAAGCCTTTTCATCGACCTGTTACCAACTAGTTACGAAAATAAGAGACTTAAGGACAGCTCAGAGCGTGAAATCACACAGCATGACATGCGCTACAGTTATCCGCAGTTTTTCTACTTCCATAGTAAGAGCGTCATATTTTGCCTCGAAAAGTCTCTCAGTTATCCCGTACTTGATTGGTATTTCCACAACACAGCATAAACAAAATGCTAATATCTTGCAGCCGATCTAAAAGCAGTTTTACTTGTATCGGAAAAAAAATTTCTGACAGAAAATTATCTCAAACTCCGTTTATACCCGATCCCCGTTGTTTCATTTTTTTTCTTCCCTTCTACTGAAGGCAACGGTAATTACAGGCTAGTGTCGAATTCTATTGTGGCCCCTTTACCGATTACTTAATCAAAAAGGAGCCCCGGATTGAGACGGTGTTAGCGGAGACGTGCTCACGAAGTCGAGTGCTTAACCTCCAAATGTGAGGGGCGGGAGGACACCCCATTCTGCTGCTGTTTTGTTCTTACAAGTTCCTTGATTGGTTTCCATCACGCCGTCGTCCAGAAAAAGTGCTCGATGAATGTCTCCGGTTTTGGTTGTTTGGTTGCTGTTTTGCGGTTATCCCGCGATGGATTTTGTTTCTCTTGCTATGATCGGGGGATTAATTATGAGCGGCCGTTTTTTAATGAGTCAATCTGGCCCGCTAATATAGAGACCTTGTCTCGTAAAAGATATATTAATGTGCTGGCTTAATTGTCAGGCTATTTGTGGTGGTGAACAGCTTCTGATGCTGTTCCGTTACGTTTCGTAGATTTATTCAATATCCGTTATGCAAATAGAGTTGCGGCTATTAAAGTTTCTTGTTGCTTGCTACCATTTGACTTTCGTTTTAATTTATTTTCGCAGACTGGGGAATTTTTATAGAGACGTGGTGGCTGCTTTTTGTTTACTTTCTGAGTGATGAAGAAATAGAGGGGGGGGGGGGTACCATCAGGATTCGATAACTTGTTTCTCCTTAAAGTGCAACTGCGCTGGACAGATTTGATATCACCATTAATTTCTCTCACCCGAAAATACTTTTTTATACTGTCTTGAACAAAGGATATAAATGTTTGCGAAAGACGAACGTGAAAATAAATCTAACCTTCACCTTAGTCTAAAATTTAAGAGCTGGTTTATTTTTTTATTGCCAGAAATATTCAAAATTTTGAAACCTTTAAAGGTGAAACGCGTGAATAAAAATAATTTTTCTACCAGTCTGCGAGAAATTTCTCGCTGTTGCCAGTAATGACTACATTCATTTGCACAGGTGGGAGGTGCTCTCGAGGCAATTTTTGCCCATCTATACGTATGATTTATTTAATTATCACTCAGATTTCTCCTCTTTTTTTTTCAAACATAAAATCACCTATCTTAGGCAAGAGCAGGATCATTATCCTAATTATGAGTTGGTCGCAGAGCTTTCTCGAAAATTGAAGTTGTAGAGCTGCCGAAGGAAAAATGAGTATTTTCTTTTTCAAGCACATGGCAGATTAACGGTGGTGTTAGTAGTTTCTAGGCCCAAGTTTTGAGAGGCCAACTTAAAAAAAAAATTGTAAAAAAATATTTGTAGTTCAATTGATCCTTTCCCCTTCTCCCTTGTCTCGCGTCCTGTGCCATATTCCTTTATGTCCTTTGTAGATATGGCATAATAGGTGAAAACAATGGCAGTGAAGTTAAACTTATGCCTATAGAAAAGGCTAAATCACCGAAAAGAGGAGAAATTTGGAACTGTTACATTTTTCCAGCATCATGCCTATTATGTTCAATCGACCCTACAGGCAATCAGACCACAACGGAATTTTAAAGCCTTCAATTTCTTTCCATACAACTCGTAATGAGAGGAGGAACCTGTTCATTCACAAACGAAATGTCTGTTAATGAGATGAACTGAGGCATAAATTAGCGAGAGAGTGTGTATTTAAATTAGTGTATAAGTTTATTCAGAGCGATATGTATGATGAAGGAACTTTAAGAAAAACAGCTGGATTTATATAGTTTAAAATAATAACAGTGTACAGAAGAAAAACGGTGATTCATTCAAAGTTTCATTGCAACTTTAAACAAAGCCAGTTTTAAAACAGCTATATGTTGTCCTTTTGAATTCTTCTAATACTTAATTTTCTATGCCATACAGGGTCATTTTTGGACATTCGTTTTTCTAACTTTCTTTACTATCCCCGACCGTCAAACTAATAACACTCTCCCCTTCCAAGAACTAAAAACTAATCAGAAAAATAGTCATTGCGCTGTTGCTTTTCATCAAACACCACCAGAAATGGACTTTCCCTATGGAAACTAATCTTAATTGATTACGGCGATTACCTTGTAATGAAGCTTTGGACTTCATAAGTGTTCAGTTCTCTCAAAAATTATGAACACAAATGCTAGAGTTCGTTTTACATCGTATCATGGGAAACTGAAAAAAAGTTAAAGTGTAGATAATTTAATTCCTGTTAAAACAGCATATAAAATTCCTCGAATCCGATTCATTTTGTATATTAATCAATCGATTATATCTGTCGTATTGAGCCAGCCCGTACACAGCGTAGCACACGCCAAAAGGAGCCAACGAGCAACGGCGAGTGTATCACGAAAACGGCTCACACGAGACCTCTAAATAAGCCGTTTTCTTTTGTGGTGGCTGCTTGGGTGGCAGACAGCCGCAGCAAGTACGCCCCAGGGCTTCAAGCCTGGACGTGAGAAAATTATAGGCTTCGCCAAACGGTGTGTCTGACGGTCCCGTACGCCCGCTTTTTGCTTTCTTTTTTCTTTCACGCGTTCTCTCTTTCTCTTCTCGTATACCGTAGAACGGTGGGGCGGGTTGCCTGAAAGGGAATAACACTATTGTTTGAAATTCAGAAGGAAATGATTATGTTTTGTATTGAAAAGTGCGTTTTCATTCCGGAGCTGTACATCCCTGACTCTTATATAGCTTTTCTTTCGGTATTACGGATGCGTATTGTATTTATTTTTGTGGGTTTTCTTTTTCTTTTCGGCTGACGGTAGAGATTATTTGGATGTAAATATGATAAAGCGTTATAATTATTGCTACTGAGCCACGTACGACCAATTTTAACCCATGGCTGAAAATTTATTTTTCTGGCGCCGGGAATAAATAAATTAATAAATAAAAAACCCGACATGCATTCCAGACGGAAGTGGTGACATATACATTACCAATCCATATCGTGAATAATCTCACATTTTTTTCGGTCTTAGCGAAGCCCAAGGTTTTAAGTTCCATTAATGGGTCATTCAGTTGTATTTTATGAAAAGGGGGAAATTGATTAATTGATATATTAAGGAGAGTAATCGCACAATTTATAAATAGGTAACGCAGGACGGTTGTCTGTTTAGAGTTTGAATTACAACTGGATGCTGAATTTTGAGTTAAATGTAACAGCGTGGGATGTACTGTATAATAAAATTTGAGGCTACTTAATCGGACGTTTTTAATTAAAAAATCCCATAAATCCATAATCCCATAAATCTTTGAAGTAGAAAAAATAGTTGTTTTTAATGATTGCTTCTGCAGGAGATGCTTAATTTTGAGTACTCTATTATGAATATCAAACGTGATAGGTTATAATTCAAAAAGGGAAATTAGAAATCTTACTATTAATAATGTCTTTAACAGTATAAGGATAAAATTGACCTGTTTAGAAAAAAAAAAGCATGATTAAGTTGGCTTATTTCACGTTCCTGATTGTGCAGAATTACCCCAAGTTCAGTCCCTACCGGCTTTTTATATATAGTCCCTGTTTGTTAATGATGCTCGCATGGTTAAAAATTAATGAAGCGCATAGAAACATTGCTATAAAAGTACATAAACTGTTTTTATGGAGTGGGTGATTGCTAAGGAGTGGCATGGTTTCGTAATGTTAAACGTGGAAAATTAAAAAAAAGATAACAATGTCGGAAAATGGGTTGAAAATGATTACATTTTAAGGATCACAAAGTTTTGACATAAAATCTAATCCGAGTTCTGGAATATATTTCCTATACGTTTTCATCGTAAAAAAATTCAAGGTGAGAAAAGAGGTGGAATATCTGAATTCTTAGTTAAAGATTTAAAATTTTGTAATATAAACATAGATTGGAAAAACGCTTCATACTCTAACCTAGATCTATGTTTCTGACAGGCAGTTTTTGATTTTGGAATTATAAATAATTTTACAATAAAATAATTTTGGAGAAAACATTATTTTAAATCAGTGCAACGCCGTCTCCGAAACAAATGTAAACAGCTTCCTTCATGAATGAGCACACATACGTACATAATTATCTGTTTGTATGTATTGTATATATATATATATATATATATATATATATATATATATATATATATATATATATATATATTAGATGAAACCTGTCCACACATTTATATTTTTATCTATTAAGCTAGTCACATGAATTTTCAAAAACTAATAATACAAACATTTGTTTGGTTTTTTAATTTTTTACATTTTCATATTTCCATATTTTTACTCTTTGAAATTTTTTTTCTAGTCATAGTTTGATCACTTCCAGATTAAACTGTTTTGAAGACTTCACTTTAACAACGTTCACTGATTGACACAACAGAGTTTTCAACCTGTATCATGACTCTGAATATTTCTCCACACTTTAAATCTCTAAGAACGAAGTATTTAAAAATTATAGGCACTGTCACATCTTTGTTTACAGGATGTGCCACAAATAAATAGGAGCAAAGAAAAAGAGTACCTATAGAGTATCAAGGACAAGCAATTTCAGTCATCTGCATGAACTCTTTCAGGCGACGAAGTATCGGTACGGATATGACTCTCTCGATCAACGATTCCTCATTTTCACCTACTCTGATACCCTCCAACAATCTGTCCTGAATGGGATTATATCCCATCCTTCATTTCAAAAAGTTTTAAGCTCCTGAAGAGTTCGGGGAATACGTTTCTTTTGTTGAAATGCCCTTCGAGAGCGTTGGAAAGGGTTTAGGTTCGAGGATTACACAGAGAAATTCACGCGAATAAGGTCTTGTACCCTTTCCAGAGCTTCTTCTATAACCCTACAGACCTCTGTGATCAAGTATAATCATCCATGAACGCTAGTTCTAATTCCGTTTCTGCATGAATTCCATTTGGCTTCACCCTAACGAGATGATATTGGTATGCACCGATAGGTTCTCCAGTGAATAACCCTACCCCTATACAAATGGCGTGACTGTATTTGGTATTAAATAGTCTGTAGATGTGGTAATTGTATTCCCTTTAGCGATAAGGTATAGTAGCGGATCCCTTTGTGCTGTCGTGTCTTTTCAAAACCATCTCCCATCAAATTGATAAATGCTTTTACCCTGGACTAATCCACGTTTTTCGGAAGGGAACCACTCATTGGAACAAAATCTTGCGAAATGTGTTACAGGTTTAATATCTAAAGTCCAACTGCTCGTACTTGTATATAATCACGCGGACAAGTGACGGAGGGAGAGAGGGAAAGTTCCTCGGATCTGGTGTCGGCTTTCGACGCTCTTTGTAAGCGCACAAATAGAATCATTGAGTCGTTTACCATTCGAACATTTCCTTTAAATCAACATATGCAAAGGACTGCACAATTTACTACATCTTCGGACAACTGTCTTACTCTCTTCAAATGAACTGGTTATTCATAGTTTTAAACGAATATTCCGCCAGTAACGAAATGCATCATGTATGGACGGTCAGTTCTGCATAACTATGCATTATTAAAGTTTTATTGATTCATTTTCCCTAAACGGGAAGCTGAAAGTTCAGAACATGATGTTCACAATTAATAAAAGTATCCATGGCGTTCTCTCAGCGTATACAACATAAATAGTTTAAATGGTTAACTTTTAAATTTTACTTACATTGCACAGATTTTAAAACTTACTTCAAAAAATCAAATATAAGGAAATCTCGGTGACTTTATTTGTATTATGACTCATTTTATTCCGATTTTTTTTTCAAAATAAACAATTTTTATGTTTAGAGCTTTATAATCTTAGAATCATCTTTCTCTCGCTGGTTTAATCCAATCCCTGTCAGCCTAATCCATGACGCTTTGTCTCTCAGATTAAAAAAAAATGCCTCATTAATGGTTTCGAAATCTGTCTTCAGCAGTGCTAAGTCGTATATCACTTACTCAATCCCATTTTTTTCTGTATCAAGTTTTCGAATAGATTTTCGGTTTTCTGTAAACGAAAGTTTGCATGACATCCTTCCTTGTAGTGCGAAATATTTTGCCTCAAGTGAAACGAAAAAGTGATGATGAGAATCGTAAGCTCACTCCAAAATCAGAGTTTTCTTCACCGGAAAATATTGTGAGAAAAGGACTACCACTATTTTAACCGAATTTAATATTCATTTTTGTAAGTTCCGTTGAAGAATTGCAAGGGTTTAATAAACCCGTGCAACATAACATGCTTGCCTCTGATCCTCTTTCTTCAGTTTAGTCCAGTGGTTCCCAACCCGTAGAAGTCTGCGGACCCCCCTCCCCCAATGAAATGAGGGGGGCCTTCTGGGGGGAGGGTATGGGGGTATAAATTATCCCTCAGACAAAAGGGATACAGGATTAACCTACTCACATTCTAACGTATCATATTCTAATAATAAAATAATTATGTTACACTTTTAAGAAATTTTAATTCAACACCTGGTAGTCATCGGATATAGTCCGTCCATCTAATTCAATGAACATTGCATTCAAAATCCCCATTTACTTGGCAACTTGTTTATATGTGGTGCCGGACCACTCCCGAGGTTCTCGCGGACCACCGGCTGGGAACTACTGGTTTAGTCCAATGTGTTCAGGTACTTCTTCTCAGGTCCGATGGGTCGTTTGTGCCATATACAGGTAAATGAAGCACGAGGCTCTGATAGCCAATTTTTTCCCCAGTTAAAAGTTTTAGCCGTTTTAGCTTCTATAGAACATATTATTTATTTTGAAATAATGCGTTTTACGTAGCGCATTAGGTATCGCAATCGTAACTTTCTAACGTAGTTTTATGTGATTTTCAACTTAGGTTAGAATAGTGGTTCTAAATTACCATCAATGTCAATGTATTAATAAAAAATTTATTTGTTGGAAATTTTTCCTTTCTACACCAGAGAAATGGCTTTTCCTCCAATTCTTGTGTAGCAGATTTCTTACTGTACAGGTGAAATTGCACTGATTTTTATTCAGGCCTAGCAGCTTTTTAAATTCCTTTGTTTGACCTTAAAATTTTCGATTAAAAAGTGTGTAAGCTCTGTAATGCCGAGGCGTAATTGTTTTTACAGCTCCTTTACATCTTAACTCCAAAAATGAGCTTCACCATACGTATGAGATGTCGATTCAACTTTAAAAATCCTACAATGCAGTTTTATGCTGTCATAATCATGTTACAGTCGATTCATATGTCGAATGGTCGATTCTTATGTGGAATAGGAATTCGACACCTCTAGATGTCATATCAGTAGAGAGGTCGGGATTGTTGAGTTTCAACGATTCCCTTTGTTGAGTTACAGATCTTTTTGTTTGCTTGGAACTTTTATATAAAAAGTTAACTTTGAACTTTAGAATTTTATTTCACTTGGAAAAAACAATAATGCAATTTTATACTGTCATCATGTCTTTTCCATGACTTTTAGTAAATTTCTCTTGCACATTGTGTATTTGAATTTTTACTATTTGGCGTTAGATTTATCTCCAAAAGATGGTCTTTAAGTTCAGGTGCACCCATCTCACTTTTCACGAGGAAAAATTAATATGTACAAAAAATAACTTTTCAAGGAACGTCTAAACCGCTTTTCAGCTTATTTTTCTAAACAACAATCAGAAGTACATATAAGAGACATCTATATTTTATCTATAATATTGAAATTGCGCGGTTTCACCTAGCTAGGATTAAATTCTTAGAGGAGATCAATTTTTCCTTACTTTTGTTGACTCCTGACTAATTTGTACAAACTGTTTGATTATTCTGTTTGCTCACCCCACTATTAGATTTTTGGACGTCCTAAAATACACTGCTGGCCACTGTAAATGCAACACCCTGAAGGAAACATGCAAATAACATGAAATTTACAGCATGCATTAGCGGAGGTGAGATATGCAAATGATTAGAATTTCAGCGCAGACGCACATCACGCACGCCTGTGACGCCACTTCAAAGCGCTATTTAAGGCTTGGAGATTTCGACGATTTCAAGTTCGGCAATTGTGTTTTTCTTGTGGTTTTCTCTAAAAACGATCAATTATGCCTCGTCGAAAACAGCGATCATCTTTTGATCAAGTATCCGAGTTCGACAGAGGAAGGATAGTGGCCTACCGAGATTGTGGATTATCTTTCAGGGAAATCGGTAGTCGTGTTGGACGAAACCAAACAACTGTAATGCGGATATGTGATCGTTGGATGCAGGAGGGTACGACGGACTGGCGTGTTCGATCGCATCCACCTCAGTGCACCACTTCACGTGATGACAGGCAAATTGTGCGCATGGCAGTGACGGATCGCTCAGTGACATATCGAACCATAGCACAGCACATGCAGTCTGTAACGCATCATCCAGTGTCTGTGCGTACCATTCGACGCCGTTTACAGCAGAGTGGTCTGTCCGCAAGACGTCCATTGCTTTGTCTACCCTTGACGCAGAAACACAGACATCTCCGCCGCCAATGGTGCGATGACAGAAGGATGTGGACGGCAGAATGGAATGAAATTGTCTTTACTGACGAGTCACGCTTCTGTCTGCAACACCACGATGGTCGCATTCGAGTCTGGAGACACCGTGAAGAGAGGATGCTGAACAGCTGCGTTATGCACCGCCACACTGGTCCTGCACCGGGTTTTATGGTATGGGGCGGTATTGGATATCACTCTCGCACACCTCTAGTACGCATTGCCGGTACTTTAAACAGCCAGCGCTACATCTCCGAGGTGTTGGAGCCAGTTGTCCTTCCTTACCTTCAGGGCTTGCCCACAGCCATATTTCCACAGGATAATGCGCGACCACACGTGGCACGCATTGTCCAACGGTTCTTTGTCAATCGCCAGATTGAATTGCTTCCCTGGCCGCCTCGCTCTCCGGATCTTTCGCCGATAGAAAACATGTGGTCCATGGTTGCTCTACGTTTGACCCAGATTCCATCCCCAGCTGCCACAGCAGATCAACTTTGGCAACGTGTGGAAGCTGCTTGGTCTGCTGTATCCCAAGAACTCATCCAAAGTCTCTTTGAATCAATGCCGAGGCGTGTGGCAGCGGTGATCTCCAACAATGGCGGCTACTCTGGCTACTGATTTTGGCAGGAACCACACTTCACAGAAGTCTATAAATTTAATCATTTGATACTTGGTCAACATGTTATCTACAAAATAAATTTTGTTGTGATATCTCTTGTCTTTCTTGGTGTTGCAATTTGGGTGGCCAGCAGTGTATAATTAATTGAACCTCTAATACACAAGGGTATGTTTCAAACGTCTTAAAAGACAAACTCTAATTACAGTCTAACGCTTTTTAATCGTCTTATTGCGTTATATATGCCTCTCACACATGACTCTCCTGAATCTTGTGGATCCAATAGATTTCAGAGGAGAGAAAAAACTTTTGAAAGACTCATTATCATTCAAGAAAGGAATATGCTTTATAAGAAAATTTTAAATATAAATATATATTGAGTGATTGATGGATTAATTACTGAGTGATTGAGGAAATCGAATAATGATTGTGATATAAAGATGAAATGGTGGATTGTTTAATTTATGAAAATACTATTTAAGAAAATTCTAGCCCTTGAAATAATCTTTTATGATTATTCAAAATTTATATATTTTTCTTGCCATTTTAAAACGAGACTAGTTTAATGAATGTGTGCATACATATCTCTCTTATGATTGATTGGGGATTTTTTTTGAATGACTGATGGTTATGTGTATAATAATAATAGATTAGGAATATTCTTGAGATGTTAATGATTGTGTTGCTATTTCTGTAATCATATACAAGACGATTTTTATGTTGTAGTCGCATTGTTATATTTATGTTCGTTTTCGGACGAATGTTGATCACCAGTTCACAGTAGATTGTTGGCAGGTACATAAGATAAAAAAAACCATCCAAGACGAAATAAGTTTTCTTTTAGATTTTATGGTCAATTCAAGAATGTTTAGCACACTGCATTATTTGACGTTCAAAATCTGAATTATGTCAGTCATCTTCTTCAAATATTATTTTGCTCCTGTGGTGAGAGTTGAAATGTGTTACTTTTAAACAGTCATAGAACTAGAAATTTGTTCAACGAAACTTTAATAAATGAAATTATTTACAAATCAATTCGGCAACATTTGGCAAACACTTAAAATCTAAAATTTACACAGACTATAGAAAAAGACACAATTTCAGATTAAAGCACTTTAAAAAACACTGAAATCCATACATCTTTTTTTCATCTATTCACTGAATATTTAAAAATTGATACCGGGAACATTTATATTCGAGAAACAATGCAGTTTGAATCTACAGCTGCATTTACATTATAACTCCTGATGTACTATTTTATATACTTATAAATATTAACTGTGTTAACTTCTAATGTGTTTTCTTCGTAGGGAATCTAGATATCTTCTGCTTACAAGTATTTTATAAAGAAATTTGATGTTTATTTTTCTTTGTCTCTGCAAATGAAATTCAAAAATAGAATATTTGTACATGTTGTGCTGACATTTCAGTTGCTTTCAAATTTAAATTTCTGACCCATAGCTTAATTCAGTTAATTTAAAAATACAAATCATCATCTGTAGGGTATAAATGAACACAATGTCTAATTCATTTTTTTAAAAATCAGACCTTAAATAAACATATAGAAATTTTCAAAATTTTATGTTTATTTTTTAACAATTTAAAATGTCTTTATTTTCAATTAAAATATGGATATATTTAATTATTTTAAGTTTGTCGTATACAAGATTTCCTCTGTTCAATTTTTTAAAAAAATTCTGCAGATTATACTACATATGTGTAAAACCTAAACACATCCAAAGCTGTTGCCTAAAAAATCAGACAAAGTTTTTCGTTTGAATAACTATCGTTCGTTGGAATACCTGTCGGCTTTCGGTCCCGCTGTTGCTCAGTTCGATAGCCGACAAGCTCCCTTCAGTACCTCCGTGTCTAGGCTGGATATGGGCACATCAAATCCGTAGACCGAAAAGTCCATCTATGAGATCAGAGAGGGTGGAAGAGGGTACGATTGCCCAGATGTTGCCTCTGAGAGTGCTCGGTCAGAATTGAGGTGACAACTGACTAATTCGGACTCCGACCCTTGTGGTGCCACTATGAACCGGAGCCACACCCCTCAGCCCCCCCCCCCCTAGCCTATATGGACCTGGCCTGAAATAACTTCCGGCCAGGGGACATTAGAAAAGAACAACAACAATAACATATAGTTATCCTCAATAATTTAGTAAAAAAAGCTACATAATAAATTCCTCTAGTAATGTTCATATTTTTCTAAGTTCCCTCTTTGATGACCTTTCTTTTTAACTTTAACCGTGAAATCTATAATATTGGTAGCTGAAATACGTGATGCGAAAAAAATTACCTAGTTTATTTAATGAATTTTTTTTTTAAAGGGGAAATATTCTATGATTTACTCTGGAAACTTTTCTAACCTTTTGAGTTTTTTATTCAATGCTGTATCCAATATTTTTTTATACATATTTACTTTATATATATATTTTTTAGTCCTTCTAATTTTTTACTTTATTTCTAATAAGTATTTACATTAGGAAATCATTCATAGATCATTAATTAACTAGCACTTAGAACACATTATCTACTAGAAAGGGTTACGAAAATACACAACAAAAGAATACAGAAAAAAGTAAGGCAAAATAGGCTTTATCACAATTTTTTACTTTATATACACAGAAAATGTTTTACACATACAGTTAAAAATATAAGCTAGCTATATTGATGTTATATATTAATTTCAAAAGCAGAGAATATTTTTCAGAAATTAGAAAAAAGATTAAGATTGTTGTTTCCAACACAGAATATCAGCTATTTTAGCAGAACCAATACAAAAGGAATGAACTTCTAGTTCACTATGATAAAATTCGTCCTCTTCGTAATTTGCCCTATGAAACAAATTGGCCCATTATATTAATTTTTCATAAAATAAATAATTTAATAAGTCCTTTAAATTAAAAATAATTGAAAAACAATATCCCTGATAAAATTTTCCTGTGATAAATTTTTGATAAGAACTGATATAATTTTACAAATACTTGTATTTAGGAATATTAAAGACATATTTTCATACAAGGAGAAAAATTAAGTATTTACTTATTTTCTGTTCCATTTTTTTAGATTTAAGTGCAAAACACATTTTTTCATATATAATTATCAAATTTCGAGTTTAATTTATTGAAACAGAGCATGTAGTTTTTTGTGAAAAGTTTTTAAGAAATGCGTGGCGTTGTTTCGTAGAAAGTAGGCAGAAAATCAAAGCAAAAGAAGAAATTGAAGCAAAGAAGGAGTATCATACAATTCACAAAATTTCACTAACACTTCAAGATTTTTTTACATAAATATGTAATGCGCTGCAAGGTCCTTTAACATCAAAATATTGCTAGAGATGAGCAGTATATCAAAAAAGTTCAATGTATGTGTGTATTGAATGTTTCTAGAGAGTAAGAAATTTTATGCCTAACGTGCATAACCTACATACCTCTAACAGCATTGATGAAATGTTTTACATCTGTTTTCAGGACTTAAAATGTAAAACTAAATGCATAGTAGTAATCCTTTGTTTATTATATATTTTGATGTAATGCGTAGTGTTTAAAAGCAGATTCTAATTTTTTTCCAGATCTAAATATTTGAAGCTTTTAGTGTTATAAACATTTAAAGCTTTTTAAACCTTTTACTCGAAAAATGTCTAATCATTTAGCTTCAAGACAAGCTTTAAGCGTATTTAACTTTCATCACCACGGTTTTGATCAAAGAATTTCATAAAAATACTTTCGTTTTTTACTTCATAACACAATAGAAGTTTAATAGATTTATACTAGTGTGTATTATACTTGTCTGCTTTAAATGTTTGTCTTTGTATAAAAAAATAAAATAATTGCACTTCTGGTGAACGCACTTGTAGTGAAGTTATGATTACAGAGTTTCCTATCAAATTATTATATGTATAATGAAGAACAGATTCCAGCGAAACTAGCCACAGAGATTCACTACATTATAGTGAAACATTGAGAAATTTTATTATAAGACATTGTTTCACCTCAAGAGAGCTGATACCTGTAATTATTTAGGAAATTTTAAATCTGAGATAAAAAAAATCTGTAAATATTATCTTTGCAAGAGAGTTTGAAAATTCATAAACATAGAAAGCGAGAGAGAACAATTATTTTTTTCTTCTATGAGTTACATTTCTTAGTTGTATATTTACGAGTCTTTGGTTTATAATACTGTGACGAAAATGTTTTGCTTCTTGCATTTATTTATTTTTGCTGTGGAGACCTTATGTTTACTACGCAACGAAGTTAGCTTCGAATCTTTACAATGTATATAAAAAATATATAAAAAATTAACTAAAAAAATCCAGAAGTTATCGGCTTTTTTAAAGACTGTATATACAGAAAAATAATAACAGTTGTAAACTCCAAATTTGATAAATCAGATATTGAGAAAATGTTCTTTCCATGTAGGTTAATTTTATAGCAACTGCACCGGTTCCTTGGGCAATTCTACATGCATATAATCCATAATATATCATCATAAATAATATACTGCTCGTCTCTAGTTTCAGCAAACTAACCATTTGAAGATACGATATGTTTCAAATTCTGAAGAGATAATCAGCTTTTACTAAGGAATAATCTTCTCCTGGAAGTTAGCTTGTGTCTAAAGCTTTCTGCGGAACTATTTTTCTCTGGCATTTTTATTAATGGCACACTCGCTTTTGCTATGTTGGCACCGCGACGATATTGACAAGATCACAGTCAGTGTCACAAGCACCTGCTATAAGTATGTCTTCTGTCACATGTATCACATTGTACCTCGCAACAGTACTGAAACCTACAGTTGCAGTTCACTCGGTGTGTCCTTCTCACGGCTTCATAACCTCTACCACAACACAAAAGTTCACAGCCATCGACACCAATCGATGTGTGGTTGCAGTGTCTGCCTTGAGTCCCCAACGAACCTATCTTCTTATCTGGCTCGCAGTAGCTGGGTGATTCTTCGGTGTAAACGATGTCTTCTTTTTCTGGGGGTTTGATGGTTGCACCCTCCGGTACAAACCCTTGTCCATCGTTGCCAGCCATCACTTTGGCTGCTCCATCGAATTTTTCCTTTAGATGGGTGCCGACTTCCCTAAAGAGAGGAAGTTTTCTCCATGTGGATTTGACAGCACACGAGCCGGACATACCGTGACATTTGTAGACAAGTTTCATGTACTTTTTTACAGCCTGTAACCATAGAAAATAACAAATTTTTAGCATTATGATTTAGGTTATGAATCGATAAGTAATCTTAATAGAAAATTTCAAATCAGTTTTAAGAATGATTTCCCATCTGAGGAATCATAAGTCTTAAAAACATTTTGTCAAACAATTCAATATTTAATACGAAAACCTGGTAATGCTAAATGACTATTTAAATTACGTATATAATTACCTAAGACTTTGGACATTATACACATATGATCTCAAAATGTCGACCGTTGATATGATTATCGAAAAATGCAAAATACGAATAAGTAGAAATATTGGAAAGTGTAGTATTTATTAAAGTAACTTACTGTAAAAACTAATTAGTAGTATATAATGTGAAAAAAAAGTCTAGTAATAGTACATGAGCATGAGACAGTTTATTTTCCTCACTGGTGTATAATATAAACAACAGACACTTTTAATATAATGAATTTGTTAGTTCCATCTAGAATTGCAAATTGTATGTCTTTACCGATGAAAGTAGAATCACTTTTTATTAAAGAAACAGAATGTACATCTTGGAAGATATCAGATTTAAATGAAATATTCTTACACATATAATTATCTCACCTCACTGCGTCTATTTTTTAAATTTGAAGTTTTAACAGTATCGATGATTAGGATACTTAACTGCCAAACTTTGATCAACTCTTTTGAATTTTTTTCTGAATTTCCGATTAAAGGAATTGGCTTAATTAATCAGCCATTTAAAATACCAAGCCAGTCACTTCAAAATATGTCTAATTTGTTTAATTCTAGGAAATTGGCTATGAATTAGTTTTCACAGTTGACCATCGAAAAGACATCGACTGATAAGAATAAAAATCGTACGAATTTGGCGCTTGCCATTAAGAATTATGTGTTTTACTCCTCATAATAGGCTAAAGGTGTATGCATATTTCTATACCTTATTTGATTGAAGGGCCAATAGGAAAGAAAACAAAGGGAATGATCTAAAAATTATTCCAGCAAAAGGATTGAATTAATAATATGCTCATGTTTACATACACAGTATAACTGAGTAACATATAAAAGAAATTCTTCTGCGACTTTGTCTAAGGGTTGCCAATTGGACGTAAACAAAAAGCAACATAAAAGTAACAACAAAAGTACAAAAATTATAATGTTTTTTGCTCATTACTTACCAGTCTCCCAGCCTCATAGTTGTGTGTCAATAACAGCGTTTTCAGATCGCTCCTTCTCCTAAATCTGTCGTCCATAAATTCCTTCGATTTTCTGTAACCAAAATTGATATTATCGCTGCACCCACCCCATTCCCACCGTCCTTCTGTCGTCTCTGCCGGGGGAGGTGGCTCGGGGGTCGAAGGGCCCGTCGTCCTCTCGCAGGTACAGTCCAGCAGTTGACCGTAGCTGCACGCCTGGGTGATGGAGTAAATTATCCCTGCTGCAGTTATTGCATTGACGAAGCCGGTCTCTCGAGTGTCTGAGAAAAAAAGCGAAATCATTCTGATTAATTTAATGTTAAGTCATCGGCAAATAATCTCTTAAAAGTTTATGTTAAAAACTTTTTTATTTGATTTAAAATACTGGTGTCGGGAAATGCTTGTTTTTGAAAACCTGCTATTAACGTAACGCTAGTAGGAACTATAAAAGAAAGGGAAAGTTAATGTTAAATTTATAGTAAAATGTAGACTTCATATGAGAGTAATATGCCTATCTAATATCATGTGATTAGTGGTATTCTACAGATGGACTTTTCAAATTAATAAATCTTTGTCAGTTTTATAATGCTACTGTAAGTGCACTCACATGGTAACTAAATTCTTTAAAATATTTTATAATAAGAAATTACTGGATAGTATTATAATTAGTATACACTACGATTCTAATGTCTCTGACTTACATATAAAGGTGCATTAAGTTCTAAGTAACATGTACAAAGAATAAGAAAATATCAATCTTATATATGGAAAAACTATGCACTAAGGATATTATGCACAGAAAAATTAACATTTACGCTAAGAATCCTAAGAGTTCCTAAAATTGCCATCTGTAATACGTAGTTCACGACGAGAATTTTAATGATTTTTTCTCAGCCATCGTGATGGAAAAAACCTTAAATCATTGTAAATAATTTTGAACAGGTCTGACTAGAATGTATGCACGAAAACGTTATCTGAGAATGTTTAAATATGACCTTTATAAATATGAAATGTAGGAGTTATGTGACTTTTAATGAAGTGCAGAAGAAGTATACTGATGATGTTAAAAAATTCAGTAGATGGTGCGATATTGGGGAATTCTAAATAAGGAAATGAGAAATACCTGGTAAATTCACTTTTGCATATGAATGAAGTTAATTATAAAACTAGAAAATATCTATCAGTTCTGAAAAACTGCAACTGAATTTAAAAAAAATAATGTACTCCAACATTCAACAGAAAAAAAGATTTCTATGAAGGACTTGCATATTTAAGCTTTTCACACAATAAATAAAAATTTAAATTGATTTAAAGTATTAATTTCTATTAATTGTTCTTATGAAAAAATTTATTATCCAACATTACATTTAATGCAAAACTTTACCCCTGATCTTTGCTCCGGAAAATAATTTGCAAACAGCCACAAAAATTACCAATCAGATGCTATTTCTGTTTCGGAAATTTCCGCTACTGACTTAACAGAAACTATCTGTCTGCAATATCAAGACTAAACAAGGTTGGAAACTCTCACGGCATCAAATTTTTGACATGTTTCAGTTTCAGTAAACTTGAACAGCCCTTTTCTATCCAGGGCCCGATTTAGAAAATTCTTGACTATAGGCACAACTCGGGATGGGGGCCCCCTAACACTGTGGGCGTAAAATTTCCAAAATTGACACTCAAAAACAATAATCATGAATCATTGTGAAAGTACCATTTTACCAAGAATTGGCTATTTGAAGCGTAGAAGCCTAGAACATTATCAAATAACAAAAAGCAATACAACATATTAACTTCATCATTAAAACACCAATGCAATGCAACCAGAAAAACTTATTAATCCCTTATATACCCTATAGTATACATATGATGAACCAATCAATCAAATTTGAAAGGATATATAAAAAAAATTGGTATAAAAAAGGTAAAATTTAAAAAAATAGAATTGGGAATTTTTTTTCTTTCAAAATAAAAATTTTGGGGGCCCCCAACATTCGGGGGCCCCTAGGCCCGGGCCTACCAGGCCTAATGGAAAATCAGGGCCTGTTTCTATCTCTCATTTAAAAGAGTGACAACTCTGCCTGAAAAGTTAGCTAAGGTTTCTGGAAGTACATTAATACTTATTTTATTAATATTTTTCGATAGTTACTTCGTTAAAAAAGTTTTCTTTTCCAGTCACTTATAATGTTGAATTAATGTAATTAATTATGTACTCAAAATACAATCTTGAATATATTAGTATTCTGGTCTCATATTCTTACCTGCTGATAAAAAAAAATGATAAAAACCTTTTTTAACTGTTGTTTATTTGACGACATTAGATTATAACTACAGTGAAAATTTAGTTAGGACGATTCGGTATTTAAATTAATAAAAAGTTAATAACAGTAATATAACATACGTAACACACTGGTTTTAAAAACATTAAACTTGATTGATTGCATTTCGACTGGGCAATTTTGTCTGTATAAAAAAGAAATAATTGGAAACGCAATACAGTTAGTTCAACAACTAAATTTGACATTTAAAAGGTATATATATAAATATATATATATATATATATATATATATATATATATATATATATATATATATATATATATATATTATTTCTGAAGCTCAAATGTAGCGTAGCAATAAACTTGATCCCTTCTTCTCTGCATATCAATTGTACACTTGAATTTTCAAGCAAATCTCATTGAAAAATGAATTTTTTTTAAGACAAAGAATCTTTTTTTTTAGATGAGCAGCCTGAATAACTAAGAAATTGATCGGCACGTACTTTGAAACATAAAATACATTTAAATTCGCATACAGGCCTCAAATTTTACGATACTGGGGTCTTGGCCCCTGCTTACCTCTCTGCAGAACTTTCTTGAGGGATCGCTTTGCCGTTGTACAGTTCCAACGTCTGAATCGAAACTGGTGTTGACACTCGTGTATGCCTAGTTTAGAGCCTTCTCCTATAGCCGTGACTACCTCCGGTTCCTTCCGGCAAATCTGAGCCTGCTTGCCCCTCAGTCGGCGTGTTTTGCGGCAAATGCGTCCTGGATCTAGGACGAGATGTCGGCCCATTGCCCTGCAAGAGACACCAGGGGTAATGAGAAGCCTGAGAGGGAGATAAAAGGAACAGCAGAATAAAAATGAAAAATTTATGACATTAAATTGCATAAAGTAAATTTTAACCCTTACGTCGGCTCATCTGTCTTTATACTGTTCCCCAGATCATCGGTCTCACAGACCACCACGCTATAAAATTAGGATATTTTCCTATTTTTATAAATTTTTCGCAGTTATAAGTCATCAATGCAAAACTACTGCCACCTCTAATTCTTGAAAAGGGTAAATAAAAAGTAGATTATTCAACCAAAATTTCAGAATCCGATTCCTCAATCTGTGATAGTGCGAGAGAGACAAAATGTCTGGTTCGTTGTGAAACAGGAGGAATTCTTCCAGCCATGCTAGCTACAACAATAAAACAAAGATCTTGGAAATAGAATGCATGCAGACTGACAGACAATTAGAACGGTTCAAGGCTTATCGGTCATACAGACCGGCAAATATTTAAATCAGTTCAAGGCTCATCGGTCCAAAAGACCGACTATGTTTTACCAAGATTAAATTTACCGACCAGCTACGAGCGGGCGAAAATCTGCGATGTGTTGTAATTGAAGGTCAAGACCCGACTGAAGAACTCACAAACCCCCAACAGTCTGATCAACAGATTGAATTGCTACATACTCAGAAGTGGACACCAGCAAAAAACAGAAACAGAAGTTGACAGCTCATTTTCGGTAAAAAAAATAGTAAACATTTGCCTTTTGTTTTCATGAATAAGTACTCGATCAGAGGTTTTTAACGCAGTGATGCGTTAACTTTCTTTAAATAAAAGATAATTCGACCCCTAATGTTAATTTTTTGGTAGTAGCAAATATTTTTTAAAAATTAGTAAAATTCGTAACAAATAAATGGAAAAAAAAGGAACAAATAAATGGAAACAAAATGGAACAATAAAATGGAACAAATAAATGGAAAATTTTCAAAATTTTTTTTTTTTGAAAATGAGTGAATCGTAGATTTTGGGTAAATATTTACTTTGCTTATTACCGATTGAAATAATATCTAGCATATCCTCTACACTTGTTTTTGCCAAATCGTATGTGACTAAAACTTCAAAATTAAGAATTAATACATATTTGTATTTAATTAGGTAAAAAATGAACGAAAATGAAAAAGAACATGGTTTTAAAAGCTTCCTAGTCAAACACTGAAAACTATAAACATAATTTATTTATATAAAACTGAAACAGAATAAATTAATGAGAAGGCTGAGTCTGGACCTCAGATAATATTTCTTCAATATTTGGTGAAACACTCGTATGTATGAGTGCTACTCTCGTATCATCTCCCGTTCTTGATTTTTGTTGCTGCTCATTTTGGAACCCAGTCTCACACACATAGGTGGAAGCGAATGGAATGTCTGACGTCATATTTGACAATATCATATCATATATATATTTTTATCATATAAAGAGTATGAATAAAACATTAAAAATATGTAACAATAGAAAAAATAAAGCATATTTTTTTTAATCAAATTATTCAGTATGGTAAAAATTTACTTCGAACTATCCGCCACCTCTTCAATGATTTTAGGACCCCCAAGTAGATCTCGACCCACAGTTGGCGCACCACTGTTTTAAGGTATATTGTAGTCTCAACTTAATTTAGCGTTACGATGAAACATATCAACAAATTGAAAAAGCCCCAATCATCCTCTCATAGGCGTAAAGCTATTTCACTATCGATGTAACGATTATTTAATAGGCTTAAAACTCATAGCGGCCCTCAGCTGGCTAGAAAGGTGAAAAAAAAACCTAACTGTTGTCCATAGTTTCAAAGTAACAGAAGTGGGCTTTTCTAATGACATCGAATTTGGCAACATCAGCTACGTTTATTTAAAAAAATTTTTCTCTTGTCACTTGGTGGTGTCGGATGCAACCGCTGACTGTAAAATACTCCCTCATCTACCGTACCAAAAAAAGCAGGGGAATCCAAACTATTTTGACTCGCTTTTTTCCCTTACGGGAGTGTAAAGGAAGGCTAGAATCATCTGGAAGGGAGTCTCGAGGAAGATCATTTGCTGGATAGCTGCGTTTACTGGAGTGTGATTTCAGAAGAGAACAGACGCTTAGAATACGGAGTTATCTTTTTTTTTTTAACTCTACCCATTCTTTTTCTTTCAAATCGTTTCGATTAATTGGGATATGTTTCGAGCTGTTCTCGAACAGTTACTTTTGTAGCACTAGCGACCAATGTTTTCTTTAATCAGAGTTTCCCCAAAGACAGAAAACATCCGAGAAAATCTCGCCAAGAAACATCTTCTAAAAACGGAGATTGTCAAACTGTCCAGTAAACATCTCTGTGTGGGTGCGGTAGCCCAGTTGGCAAGAGCAGTGGGCCAGTGATCTGAACGTCCCTGGTTCGATGCTCGTCGCTGCAAATCTTACGCCGTGTTCACTAATGGTGGTCGGGCACGTAAAATAGGGCGTGGCTACAATACCCTCCAAGTTCTCAAATTTATCTCTGGAGGTGCGGGGTCAAGTGTTCCGGTTTCGTCACTTGACTCGGTTCAAAATTACGGGACCGGTCATTTAGCGAAGTCGGACTCTGACCCTTGTGGTGCTAATTCAAAACAGGAGTCGCATCTTCATTGCCCATAGCCTTCGGGACATGATCTGATGCTACTGTCGGTGAAGGGGCATAAGCAACAACAACAACATCTCTATTATACACATCTATAGTAGGAAAGAACAAAATTCATTAAAAGCTACAGAATCGAGTTTGCCACGAAAGAGACAAAACTCCTGTTTCTAGAAAGTACAGTTTTACAGTGGCTGTAGGACACCTCGAAACACATACCAATTAATCGAAACGATTTGGAGGGAAAAAAATGGGTAGAGTTTTAAAAAAAAGCCAATTCTATATTTTATGCGTCTGGCGTGGGTTTGATCACCACTATGGGCAGATGGTTGGTGCATTTTATATACTCCTAAGATTTTGTAAAATTTTAAAGCAGAATAGGAATAACTTTCAGATGATAGTGTGGAGAAAGTTATTTGGTGGATCCAGAAACAGTTAACTTAAATCGGAACTCCCTCCCCACCTCCTCTGCCCCCGAAAGATGTACGGGTAATATCCCTTCTCTGCATCAATCATTTCATATAACGTTTCTGTAGCATGGGTCCCTCATAACATGACTCTATAATGTGATTCTATGGCATCAAGAAATTACGATAAATATATTGCTACATTTAGTTACAATATTAAAACTTTAAATTCCATCTTTTGTTAAAGAAAAATTTACGAAACTTATCCCATTGGGGGCAGTGTGGCACCACTATGCACGTAGGATACAATGGCAACGAAGATTAGTAAACCGTAATATTTGATAAAAAAAATGTATTCATTGATACGAAAGCTACTTTTTACCGATATCATTATTACCAGCACCCTATTGATTCCACCGGAGAAGGCCTTTACTTTTAGCCAACCTTCAAACCATTGCATCCGAATTTATTGTTTAACCCTTCATAGGGTGCGCCAATTTTTGGAACACCAGCAGGCGCGAGTGGCACAAACTGCAACGCCTCTTTCAGCCTTGATTATTCCTTTTCTAATAAACTTTCTCTCTTGAAATTGAAAATAATATTCCTGAGTTTTATGACAAGATATAAAATGTTGCTAATAGTGAGATATATTCATAATTAAAGGCCAAAGAATGAAGATAGAATCGCCTTATTTCAAAACTGTCCGGTTTATTGGATCTAAGGACAACTTGCGAATTGATTCCTATTACGTCCAAAAACTTTTTAAAAAAACAATGAGAGTGTCCATCTTTGTGATATACGGGATACCGTGTGATAGCTGCCAATTTGATAGACTACATCAACTCCTGCTTTTTTCGTTTTGTAATCCAGTATAATCGCTGGTTTACCACGGTTAAATCACGACTAACAATGAATGGAAAGAAATACAAAGGTCAGAAAATCAGACCTGCATTAGAAAGGGTGTACCTATAAATAGAAACTGCCTAGAACATTCAAGCCTTACATGTAAAAACAAACCATTCAAAATTACGAAAATGTTGCACTCTGTACACGGGCGAGCCCGCCGAAGGGTTAAGGGTGCTGAAATGCCGCCGTACTGGATTCGTTCAGCTCAGTGTTAACACCTAGAGAAAATTTTCTCATTAATTGCCGACTTACATTTTTTTTAACTGCAACACCTAGTAGACATAGAAATTCATTACATGTATAGTTTTCATTTTCAAAAGCGTCACGAATGATAATTTTAAATTAAAATTAATCAGGATAAATTTTGTACACTGTGTTTAAACGCAAGTAATTTTCTTTGATGGACGAAACTTGAAAAATAAAAGAGGGAAAGGGGGGATATATAAAAAGGGGATAAAAAATGTTCAGGCTGTTTATAAAATACCATTTTTATTTGATAATGAATAATTCTTTAGCTGTAAAGCGTGGGAAAAAGAATTGATTTATATATCTTTTTCCGTCGGAAATATCGCCTTTTTCTAAAGTGTTGGTTGAGGAGGACGATTGATAACTTTATTGAGACCGCCCATCACAGCAGGTGACACTAGCCTTCCTCTCCTCACATGGAACCCCCCACCGCTCTTTCCCCGAGCTCATCCGGTACCGAGTACACAGCACCTTTGAGAAATTATTCTTGATGAAATGCTATCTTGAAACCAAAGTGTGCAAGACAGAAACCGCGAAGAAAAGCAAAGGTAAGAAATAAAAACTTCCAGACACTGCCTTAATAGCGATGAAATGTAAAATAAAAATATTCAATCTACGACGCGCTAGAGAAGAACAAAATTATTTTTTAACCCGCGTTTAATTGCCGTGCAGACGGACCTTGAAGCGCTGTCAGTGATGAAGAAGGACGAAAGATCTGTGGGTCAGTGAGAGAACTTCCTTATCTGATGTCATTTCCTGCGTCTAGAACTATCGGCAGCAATTTACCCTCTTCATTTCCTTCCCTACCCTGCCACCTACGCCCAAAAAAATACTTTGGTTGTTTTCGCGTAAAATGTACAGGGAGAGGGCACTTGCAATTTTTTTTCTAATTATAGATATTTCTTTGCAAAAGAATTCGATAGAAACAGTTTTCGATTCGATAAAAACTGTTCAAACAACTGAAACTGCTAAAGACGGTTTAAAAACAATTAGTTTTTTTTCCTGGATTCAAAAAAATATTCCCCATTAAATTTGGTTGGATAATTGGTTGGATAATTTGGCGGAAAATTGATAAATCTTTTCAACAAACAAACAAACATATAAACACACACAAGCACACACAACAAACAAACAAACAAATAAAAGAAAAACTGTTGTTTTCAAGTAAAATGTACAGGGAGGGCTCTTCCAATTTTTTTTCTAATTATATATATTAAGTTATGCTTGATTTCTTCACAAATAGAATTCGATATGAACAGTTTTCGATTCGTCAAAAACTGTTCAAACAACTAAAACTGCTAAAACAGTTTTGCCACGTCGAAAAAAAAATTTTTTTTTCTCTGGTTTAAAAAAAAAAAAATAAATTTGGTTGGTCAACTTTGACTACTATAAATAAGTTTGTATAAGGAAGACATGATTAAATTTTACCTGAATTCATATTTTCCAGTTTTAGCTTCTTCTTTAAAAAAAAAAAAAAAAAAAAAAAAAAAAATTATGAACTCACCTTGGAGTTAGACCATATATAATTGAAGAATATGAGTTAATGTTTTAACGTAGGATTATATTCCTCCATAACGGTCCTCCGAAAAGCAAAATTTCAGATGCTAAAACCGTCCGTCGTCGCGAGTTATAGTTTTGGCAGCGCGCCAAACCCAGTCTGTATCGTTAGCGGCAAGCAGTAGACAGTTAGACAGAAATATACCAAAATGCGTCAAAATTTTGACTGACACACACACACACACATATATATATATAAATAAATAAATAAATAAATATATATAAATATATATATATATATATAAATATATATATATATATATATATATATATATATATATATATATATATATATATATATATATATATACAATGACGTGACTAGCCATTCCTGTGCCCTGGGCAAGAATTTGCATTTGGGCCCTTTAATTAATTAGGTTTGGGAAAATAATAAAACAAATACAGCATTTTGGGCCCCCTAAGTGGGCCCTGGGAGGGTACCCCTGTTGCCTCTGCCTAGTTACGGCACTGCATATATACATAACACATACATACATATATACATACAAAAGAGTTAAGCAACGATAAGTGATCCTACGTCAATAACCCGCGGTAGTTTAGTTGGAAGAGACTACCTGAATTTTTTTTTGTTAAAATAAATGTAACGTATATCTTAAGGGGTGAAAAAAAGAAGAATATCTTGAATCAGAATTCTGTGTAGCAAAGTAATAAATTTGGCGGTTCAAATTTATTTCTCCCTTACAAATTTGTTCAAGTGGCTCATCCTTGAAATCGATTCTCGCAAAACTGATAAGTTTTTAGAACACACGTACACAATGTATATATATATTCCTATCAAACGTTTCGAAAATATTCCCGTTGGAAGTAATAATTTTGCGAAATAACTTTCTAGTTAATGTTTTACTTCCCCATTACGATTGAGAGAACAAATTCGGATTATTCGGTACTTTTAAAAAAATCAGATGTTTGTTGCTAAAACGTCTTCTATATTATTATATATTAATAATCTATATTATTAGAATGTAGGGGAGACCGGGGCATGTTGGCCATAGGGAAACGTTGACCTATCCACGATATTTTTCAAACTATTCTGTAGATTGCGTTACTAGCTAAGCGATGTGTGTCTTATCACGTTTACTTTCACCAATGACAGCGTCAGCAGCGAAGAAGCAATGAAACGAAAGCTACTTCAAATTTTCAAATTTTCCCTGAGTTAAGTTTTTCTTCCCCTTATAAATAATCGTTTCTGATTTGTTTCTAAACTAAAGTTCCACTTAGGTGAAGAGCAGTCTAAAAGATCGTTGTTCAGAGCTTATTTTCCACCTACTGATTTGAAAAAATATTAACGAAATATTTGATACAACGATCAAAAACTAAAATGGCTATGTGGGGCAAGTTGGCCCATTTAATCGAGGGCATGTTAACCCAGTGGGCCAAGATGTCCCGCAGTCCACGTGTTTGTTTTCTAAATTCATAAGCCTATAAAAGCCAATAAAATTGTCAATAAATCAGAAGAGTGGATTCAATGTACCAGGTGCAATCGTTGGGGACATTAATCATCTGTCACCGGGGACACGAAATTTTATGTTTACATTCATTGTGATGATGAGAAAGATTTCGATGAAGGCAGTAGTTAAGTTGGACAAAATATCTTTTCTTATCCTTTGTGTCTTTTATATACCGAATTAAAATTACATTTGATACTTTATGTGTTTTTTCATTTCCGTTAGTAATCCAAAAATCAAGTCAATTTAAAGGGCCAACCTACCCAATCGAACGAGGCAGGTTGGCTCAGTGACTTGATGTCCTACTGAGCTTCATATAGAAACTATTAATTAATATTTTTCAAATTTTCTTACATGTGGTTATACTTTAAGATGTGCTGACTGTACAAACTAAAAAAAATTAAAAAATTTAAATAAAATTAAAAAATATATATTGAAGAAAAAATGGGCCAACAAGCCCCAGTCTCCCCTACTATTAGGCTTATCGCTACAGTTAAAGAATTGGTCGGTAGTAAGACAAATCTGTGAAAATTGAAATAAACGGCATGTGTTCCGTCTTGGGACATATTAGGCCTCTACACGCCACCCTTCTCCCGGGAATCACACTTGAAGAGTCTTACCAACTCCGATGTCCTCTAACTTATCCAAATAAATGGAAGAATTTCTTAACTGAAGCACAGAAATCGCCACTTCATTTATTTTAACAGACACCCCTCTTAATTATTTTAATCAGTTGGGATAGAATCTTGGGATTGGCAATCATGTACGGAGACAATGTATTGTGTAATTATTGTGCTCTTCGTGAAACCTTGTCTCCAAGTTACTTTGGCTAAATTGCTCTGCTTGGTGGAAACAACTTTATGAGTCTAATTAAACACGAAGAAAATAACGTCAGTAACTCTGCAGATAAAAATCTTCTCCTTTAATGCGGTTGTCGTCCTCAATGATATTTTATGAAGGCTTAATTAGAGAGTGCGCTCTAATATGCATTATCTCTCGTCTGTTGTTTCAAACAAGGACCCAAATGTAGGCCACTGTGTGTAGGGCACAGTGACAAACGCACAAATCTTAACTTCGCTTTCGGTGGTGCTGTAGAACTGAGCTTGTGACAAATGTGGGTGAAGCATAATTGAGAACACACTGGAAAAATATGCGTTTATGAATGGTTGATACGTCAGTTAGGATTGAAGTCTTTGGTCGGTTTTTTTAAAGAGAAAAGTCAGTGTATGTGACGTTATATATGATGAGAAATCTAGAATTGTACCATATGCACTCGACTATAACTAAGATATTTTTCGTGAAAAGTTTTTTTATTGTGTCTGTCACAAAGCCTCAGTCAATCAAAATTAAAGATATGTCGAGTTGTCAAGGGATCAATTACAGATTTTTAAAAATTAGATACCTGAGGTTAGGTCGAAAAAATAATGAAATGATTTGTAGGGGGGTAAGTCTATTAATGCCAATTAAGTACCTTTAAGTCTTATTTTGATTTTTTAAAAACTTTTTTCATGAGGTCCACATTTTACGATTTTTTACTTTTTTCTTTTTATAATTTCATTAAAAGTCTCGGTACATTTTGCATTTCAACGTAAGTGATCCCTAAAACTTTTAAAACGGGAGCATTTAATAAAAAGAACTAGCATAATTCAATGAATAAACAATTATCAAGAAGGAATTATTGGAAACTCTCAAGGCAAACTTCACTTACGAATAATTACTGTCTTTAAGACCTCTTTAAAGTGTCCCACCACATGACAGAAAAAGATCCAGCCTAGTTTAACAGACCATTAAATTGGATGTAATTGTAGAAAATGGGTGTAAGATTGTTTCTTGGGGTTTTCAAGATGAAATATTGGGATACACGGGTGTCGAAAGGACTCTAAGTCATCGAAATGTAAGTGCTTGCATAATTAAAGATAGCTTAAGTGAGTTTTACATCATTTTTGTCCCTTATAACACTTCTTTGAGAAAATACTACAGTTTTGGAAGGAATGAAACGTTTCATATGAGATGTGGTACATACATTCTTTATCCAATATGCCCTACAAATTATTTTTTGTTTTTGGCAACCATATCAAAAAGTATACGTATAGGCATATATACCTTCAGTGATTGTTAATATATAGGCATTAATATTCAAAAGCTCTAAGCTAAAGTTAGGATTAATTTTCGGAAAAATAAAAAAACAACAACAAACAGATCTAACTAACTTGTTTGATTTGACTATGGATTTGTCCTAACATGTATTCTAGTCATTATCTCATAACAAAACAACGAATGATTTCCTTTACAGCCAAAGTATGCATTTTACATTTCACATCTTAGAAAGTGATAAGTATCAGGAACCAATTACATGTGATAAGGGAACTTTGTCAAAAGTAATAGATATAATACAAGTTTAAGTAATTGAGAAAATTGTCTAACTTAGCTTTCTGAAAATTAGAAACAAGATTTTTAATATGAGGCATTAGCATAAATTACATACCACTTTCAATTGCCTATTGGGAAATGATTATTCGTTCAAAGTAATAACACAAAATAAAATAGATTAAATTGACAAAACTATTCAAGGAGGATAAAACGTTATTATTTTCCGTTACCTGTAAGACTGAGTTACCATTAAGTCTCTCATTATTCACCACTACAGGTCATATAGACCTGAAGTGGTGAATAATGAGAGACTTAATGTAATCAGTATATGCACACGATTAATGAAAATTTCGGTGTTAGAGACTTTTAAACAGTTTAACATACCTTTAAGACATTGTTTAGCTCTTTATCAGATTTTATAGATAAATCAGCTATCTAAATTCTCCAAAACTCAACCAAATTGGTCAATACACATAATTTATTGATAATTGAAGGCTGTTTGTTCACAAATTACTAATTTGAATAAAAATAGTTTATGTTATATAATAGGGAAAGTTTTTATATCATTCCACTATTTTGTTTACTTTTGTATCTAAAAGCAAAGATGTAAACATAAAAATTTACCCTTTTTTCTAACTCTAAATGTAATCTACACCAATGTCATAAACTTTAATTATGATTCACGCTTTCCTTTTCTTGCAATTTCTTTGAATGAGAAATATTTGCATAAGAATTTACCCTAATGTATGAACGTATAGCGAATCTGATAAACTTAACTAAATACCTCCCAGATCAGTCATGCCGGATTTAAATAATCTTTCCTGGGATGTCAAATGTATAAACCCAAAGGCTTTACTTTATACCATTATAGAAATCCCCACAAATATATATGAACCATTATGAAAACGTAAAATATTTAATAAAGCATGTATTGGTGTATTTTATGATAGATATGAGTTATTTAGACTCATTTTGGGGTGAAGTATGTCGGTTAAATTTATAATTTTTCTTGTGCCCCCTAATGTCAAAGTTCAGTCCCTTTTAAGGCTGCTGTGTACTAACCCTAATGGATTCACTCACCTCAATGTTAACCTAAGGAGAAATTTGTTCACTAATTGCTGACTTGGATTTAAAGTTTTTTTTAAAAAAAGCTGTAAACCGTAACAGAGAAAGATATTTTACGCCTTGGGGAATTTTTCATTTAAAAAAAATGCAAACAATATTTTAAAATTTAAATTATCGGGGGGGGGGGGGGAATCTGGTATAGTGTGTTTTAAACGCTCCTAAGTTCCTTTCGTGGACGAAATTTACAAAATGAATCCTGTTACCAGATACAGAAAAGTTCAGGCTATCTGAAAACACCATTTTTATTGGATTATCAGCATTTATGTAACTGTCAATAGTAGACACATTTTCTTCATAGGTTAACATTGGGGTAACACATAGCCTTAAGTCAAACTGCTTTTAAGTTTGGATTAAGCTGCTTATTTTAGAATCCCTTTCTTTCTTATTTTAAATTATGTAAGCCTCGTTAGTAATAATCAAGATTGCCAGGAAATCATAATACCAATTAGTGATAGATTCCTACATAAAAGTCTTGCACACATCAAAACTTGGTTTTTGATTCAAGTTTTAGATAAAAAAAAAACAGGTCCAAACTGATTTTTATGTCGATACAAAATTAAAACTTTAATACATCATTGGCCACATATATTTTATTTTTTATGTAAAACAATTAGAGGTATTGGGACTATTGAACTAGTGATATTCTGTAAACATGTTTTGTAACTGTTCATTTTATTTTTGTAACTGCATAACTCTTAGTCAGTTTGGCAATTAAACTTTTCTATAACAAGTGTTATTCACCACTTTTTATATTATTTTTAATTTGATCTCATTCACGGCGGTATAATTGCGGATATATGCCTAACGATATATCATCTCATAAAAATCTCTCTCCTAGAATTTAAAAATGGCAACCGCTACCTAAATAAATCGCTAAATAACATTATGACTCTATGAATGCATATATCGTTTTTTTACTATGCTCTGTTTGAGACAGACAACAGATTTTTTTGTGTCAGAGTTTCTGGAAGTTACTCGAGGTCTGTATTTGCTAAAAAGACATTTTAGTCTGAAAGGACGTGTTTTACTGCGTATTAGAGCGTTTGTGTTCTTTCGGTAAAGTCAACACCGGTTTACGAACCAAATCTTCAATGGAATTCTTTCTAGTGAGACTATTTCAGTTACAGTTTAGTTGCCCATAAAAAAAGAGAAAAGTCGACCCAGGTGGTTTTTTATGCCTCTCAAATATACCTACTTCGCGAATAAGCTTATACCAAAAGAAATGGTTCCAAAGATAGAGAGCATTGAGACTGTATACAGGTGCAAGACATAAATTTTATATTTGACGAGAATTTTACTTTAGTCAAACAGCGTAAATGTTTCCATGAAATGGGAATTGCTTACATTCAAACATTTTGTTTTTTGTTTAGCAAAGATCAAGACTAAATTACAATTATTTTATCAGAACTGAAGGTTTTTTTTTCTGAGTGTAAAGGATTGAGTGTAAAAAAAAATCCCGTTAATTAGCTCGGTAATGTTTTATCACTTGATACAAGTTTCAGATGATATGTTGCTTCTTTAGAAAATTTTGTTGAAAATTATCTATATTTAAAGGAAAATAAAACTTTTGCTCTCGTTATACAAGGTGTGCCAATAAAGTAACCGAACAAGTTAAAAGATCAAACGATACAATAAAAAAGTGAAAGAATAATCGCTTTGCTAGAAAGAGTGACATCTCAACTCTTGTTAAAGCCAGTTTAAACTGGTTATTTAGTCGTTTGCATATCAAAACTCCGTTGTAATTTTAATTTACTGAGAAGGCATTAAAAAATTTGCTTCGGAATGGAACAACGTTGTAACATTACTTTTTGTGACAAATTAGGTAAATCTGCTACCGAAACTTTAGAGATGATTTGAACAGTATATAGTGATACATCGTTATCAAGAACACAAGTGTATAAGTGGTACAACCGCTTTAAAAATGGGCGAGAAATCATTGAAGATGAACCAAAGACAGAGCGCTCTTCAACTTTAAAGAATGAGGAAAATGTGGAGAAAATTCGTTCTTTGGTAAAAGCTGATAGACGTGTAACAACTCAGCAACTTTCAGACATCTTGGGATAAGCAAAGAAAGCTGTAGATTAATTTTAATTGAAAATATGAAATTGAAAAAGTTTGTGCTGGATTTGTACCTCGGATTTTGACAAAACAGCAAAAAGAAGACAGAAAAGCTTGCTGTGAAGATTTGCTGACTACTGCGCGACAGGACAACAATTTCTTAAAGTGTATAGCAGGAGATGAAACCTGGTGTCTACAATACGACCCAGAAACGGAAAGACAAAGTGCACAGTGGAAAGTACCATCTTCTCTCATACAAATAAAAGCACGGATGTCAAAATCAAAGACTAAGGTGATGCTGATTGTAATTTTTGGTTACAAAGGACTTAATCACCACGAATTTGTTCCTGAAAATCAAGCAATTAATCAGTATTTTTACAAGGACGTGTTTTTTCGATTAAGAAACAGGATAAGGCGAGTTAGGATGGAACTGTTTGATTCTTGGCAATGGTTTCTTTTACACGATAATGCTATGCCCCATTCAGCAATTTCTGTACAACATTGTCTTGCCAAGCATTCAATTTCAGTGATAAATCATCCAACATATTCTCCTGACTTATCGCCAGCTGATTTTTTCTTTTTTCCGAAGCTTAAGATGGCCATGAAAGGACAGAGATTTGAAAACGTGTCGGATCAAATGTTATGCGTATTTTGCGAACGGTTAGTTCCAACGCCTATAAACAATGTTTCGATGACTTGAAGAAACGATGGAAAAATTGTATATACTCCTTTGGCAACTATTTTGAAGGCGTTAAATTTATTTGAAGGTGAGTAATATATATTTTCTTATTTATAAAAAATTGTCCGGTTACTTTATGGGCGCACCTTGTATTTAATAGCATGTTTAAGATCTCATTACCTAGAATTATACAAAAGACTGCCAGTTCTTAAAATCAAACTCTGATGTTCTATACGAATGATACGCAAACTGTGGGTCGCGACCTACGGGGGGGGGGGGGGGGGTTACGAAAATAATTTGAGAGGGTCACAGGTAGTTTCAAGTATATTTATATCGTATTGAATTATTTAATTAAAAAATTTGCTATAAATATGTTAAAATGTTTTAAATCATGCTCTTTTTAATTTAAATTTTTGTTAATTTTTACCCGAATGAAGTACAAATGCATATTAATCTTTAAATAGGAAGTTTTAGTCACGTGAGATATGCCAAAAGCAAATACTAAAGGTAAGAAAGATATTTTTATTGTTATTATAGAAAGTAAATATATACCTAAAATCAGTTGGTCGATACTGAAAATAGTTTCTCAAAATTTGCTTATTTCTTTTTTCTATTATTTTGTTAAAATGTTCCAGATTTAAAAAAAAATTGCTACTACGGAAAAATTTTCATTGGGGGTCAGATAGTTTTTTATTTAAAAAAAGTGGGTCACGGTTGAAAAAAGTTTGCGTACAACTGTTCTATACTATCCAGGCATTATAAGGTAGTCTTATTTTTTGTAACCTTTCCCAGTCTTATAAAGTAAAAATACTTAGCTTAGGTGTAAGGATTAGAAATATCTTCAACCAAACTTGAATTTATTAGATAATTTTACTTGGGAATACATTAGCGTACTTTTACAAGAAGTCCCACTGTATTAAAAATATTTGACCTTTATGTTGCGCAATTATGTGATTTTACAGTTAATAACGGATTATATAGACATTCCTAACGAAAATAGAACGTTTTTAAAGCAATGTTTTATCTACTTATTAATTATCTGTGTACTAATCATTTTTGAACCAAAGAGCTTAATTCTGTGCAGTTATCGCTAAGAATATATAGGTTTGGTTTGGTTTGGAGCGCTACGGTCAAGTTTCTGCTACACGAGGGCTAATTAGATCGGGACTTACAGTTTAATGCCGATTCCGAACGGCTACAAACACCCATGCCAACAGTGGGACTTGATCCCACAGGATCTGAACCGAATGCCAGCGCCCTAGTCATTCGACCCTCACCTGGCGCTAATAATACTGAAAGAACGATGTATTTTTAGAATTATCTGCAATTTCTTAAATACTGAGTTTATCTGCAAAAAAATAGAAGAATTTTTATAGAAAATTCATTCTCTACTGTAAACATTGTTAGGCTACTTATTTGTGAAATAGTAATAATAATAATCTCTTCACCACCAGCTTCATCACACTATTGTAGATAAGAACAAATCACATTATTTTAGACACCCACACTATTACGAGACCATTACCATCACATTACTAATGTATTTTAAAGTACATTATTATAGATCGGTACAGATAACACAAAAATAGAAGGAATTGTAAAATATTGATTTCTATTTTTCTTAAGTGGGGGGTAGTTGCTAGATGCATCATAAAGATTATTTTCATAAAATATGAGAAATCCTCCACCGTTTTCCGTCTCTGACATTTCAGAGACTGAATCAAAGCCTCAACTAAGCCTCAAACTTGATCTCATGTTTGTAGAATAGAAATATCTGGAGCAGCGATTCCCAACTGGTGTGCCCTGTCACAGTAGGTTGTAATGAGATCGACCTGGGGTATTGCGAGATTATTATTATTATTTGTTTATAAACAACAAAAAAAAGTATTAGTAGGGCCCACTTAGAATAAATATCAAGTTGAATCAATTCCTCTCTACCCCGACCGACCGTGACACAAATCGATGCTTTACTGAAGATGAATTAGATACCCTCACGCCCACAGCTGTAAGGTTTGATATCAAACATTTCGCACCCCGGCAAGAAAAGTGACACAACTCAAAAATGCAGCATTTGAAAAAATTCAAATTGAGAATACTATAAAGCTTGAACTAGCCTACAATAAAACTGATACAACTGCCCTCGGGTGGCCAAATTGTGAGATAGAGATGTGTCGCTTTTCGTGCGCGATAGGGCATTCCATACATATTTTTCAATGACATAACCTCAAAAGTGCCATTTTTGGTCTTGTGTCACTTTTCTTGCGTCGAAAGTCTCACATTAATAGAACAAAACTCCTTTTTTAGCGATTTCCATTGTAGCCCTCTAGTGTAATATTATACTGAATCCCGTGGCTATATTTGAAACAGTATTAATATAACCTATTCTAGTGTTTGTTACTTACATCTTTCAATACATGAATATAATCAGTAATGGAGTGAGTTTTTTTTTTAACTAAAATTTAACACGTTTCTGTAATATATTCCACTTTAATTTAATATTTTAAAAATTGAAAAATTCTAACAAGGTATGGCCAAGTTTCTAATCTCATTTCCAAGGGTGCCGCAAACAGAAAAAGGTTGGGAATCCCTGATCTAGCGCTAACTGGTACTGGATCGACCTACTTTTAATCCACTCAAAGGTGATAATTCCGTATTCCCATTCAGATTTTACAGATAGTAATCCTGAAATAGAGTGTTATATCGTTGTTTTGGCACAAAACTTAAACCGCTTTAAAAAACAATAAAAAAACTTTGTAAAAAAATTTTTGTGCTGTAAATATGTTAATTTTTTTGGCATACATAAAAAGGTGTGAAAATAATTTGTAGTTTTTTTGATTGACTTATTGAAGTTTTACGAAATTTATTTATTAAGTTCTCTAAGTTTTTTAGATAAATTAAACCTGTTTGCCATTCATAGACATGATAGGTTATACGTCGTTGTTTCCCATAAATATTGATTTCTATGCTTTGTTACCACGAAGGAAATACTTTATGGTAACGGAGTAGGAGACAACCATGAAAGCAAAATTTTCGAAGGGTGCAAAGCATATATTAAAAATAATAGAGGTGTTCATAAATTTAGAGGCAAACTCAGGGGAACTACCAAAGAGTTCAGAGAAATATTTCTGAAGAAGTTTTCTTTAGGAGAATAGGCATCTTATACATTTTAAATGATATGAAAAACCAGAGAAAACTGAGATCATTCAACTATGACAGTTAGTTGAAAAGCTATTGAACATTAACTTCGTATCCAAAACATTGTTGATATATACAAAATTAATCATATTTAGGAGTGAGACTGATAACGTCGTGGACAGGCAAAATTTACAAGTGGTTAAATTCTGCGTGTCAGAAAAAGTTACTTGATAATAGGGATCAGATGGACACAGTGTGAAGTACAACAGATTTCCCAGGTCAAGATAGTCAAAACAAGGAAAGATTAAGGAATAAAATATTTTGTAACTATATACTCCTACCTCTTTATGAATTGATATTATAAAAACTTTGGTTATATCGACGTTACTTAAACATGTACTTAAATAAAGTATTTGATACAATTCGCTTTCACTTGATATGCGACATATTGTCTTCCTTTGATGTAAAGTATTAAAGCAAACAAATGGTTGTTATAATCGTTTCTGAATAGTTTAGTGAAGTTGTAAAAAGATAAGTTCTGTGCCCTAACGAGGTAAGAAAAAGTAAAAGTTATGATACTATTTGGGAGTTATCTTAAGGTTGACTACAGGATAGTTGAGAATTTAATTATAGTATAGTTGAATCACCTTATTTTTGATCTTCTTTTAAAACAACACAAAACATAAAGTCACGGTAAAAGGCTTCCAGAATTTATGTTGAGAACTTTAGATGGCTACTGGATGTCAATTTCACTCAGACACTGGGATAAACAATTTTTAAATAGGAGGATTAAGTCATTGCAAACTGTTTTCAGAACCTTCAGTTATTGCCAATAAGTTTTTTCTTCTTTTTAGTTACCTTAAAATTTTAAACTGTACTTCCTGTTGGATGGCATTACCGAGTGCCTAAGCCACAAAGATCGCCATTGTGGTTCTCTCTTTTAGCAGGACATAAAAGGATCAAGCAGGGCGTAAAATATTCTTCTTCCAGCCTGCGAAAGGGATGTATTTGTGGAGCTTAAACAGGTGCTTTTTATGACATTTCCCGAAAAGACCATCTGGAGTAAAGGATTATTTGTTTTAGGAACGGAAGTAAAAGAGTTTGTATCTTCTGTTTGCTAATAGCTCTGAACGACTGAAGACACGTTAACGAGAAGGTTTCTCTTCGAGACTGAGGAATTCTGCGCTGTCTGAACGTGAAAATGCTGAAGGATAAAGAAAAGGCACTTTCTCACGCTGTTAAAAACTAGTTAAATTTACTTGTGTTTAGTCTCCTGCTCTGTTTCCTTTTTAATGCGTTTTTAAAGAGTTTCTTCTGGTAAATCTTGCATCAGATACCTCATTTCAATTGATTACAAAAAAATTAAGAAGTTACTTTTTCTCGTCCCATTGTACAGATTTCGTCCTAAAAAATTGATATTTTCGAATTGATTTGTGACTTTCCAAAACCTAGCGACTTCTCTTATGCCAGTAAAATACAAAGTAGCGACGAAATTTTGTATGATAAGAATAAGAAAGGTATGCAGGATCCAGACAATGCATAAATGCATAATACATCTGGTGACTGGTTTTAAGCCTGGTGTTTATAAAGAATATGTGATTCAATGAATATTTTTGGAGGTCCCTTAGATTTCACTGAATCGAGGTTTCAGGTAAGGTTCCATGAGTGGCTCTGGGAAGGTTAGTGCTCCCTCTCACCTATTGCACCCCAAAAATTTACAAAACACTTGTGGCAGGAAATCGGAAATGTCTTCAGGATTGAAAAATGCTATAGAGACGAGGAATCTGATAAAAAATCCTAATATTCAAGGCGCTAACCCCACGGCAATAAATCGAACAGTATTTGTTTTAATAACGAGAGCATGAGTTAATAACAAATTATCTGTTTCTCTATGACACTATTTCTAAAGAAATTATCGCATTTCTCTTCAGTATAACTTAATGACTTTTCAAAAATATTTGAGGTTTTTATTTTCAGTCTCGCAAAAACTAAAATAATCAACAAAGGGAAAAGTATTTTAATCATATATATATATAACAGTTTCGTTAACTTACTGACTGACTCACTGACTGACATACAACGCACAGACCAAACCGCTCAATTTAAAGGGCTGAAATTTTGCATGGCGATTCTTCTTATAGAGTAAGGGTGCACTAAGAAAGATTTTTGAAAATTTCGTAGATTTTTTTTAAATTAAACTTTTAAGCTGTTTTAGTAACTTTTTTTAAGTTTGCATTTAAAATAATAATTTGAGGATTATAAAATTTATATCACGGGAAAGATCATAAAAATTCCTTTAGAATGAAATCTTTTTCGAATCTTTATCTCCCGTTTCTGATTTTTGGTGAATTTTGAAAGATTAAATTTTAAAATTTAATTTATTAAATGCTGATCACGTGTTTTCTTTTTCTGGTACTTTAAATAAATTTATCGTTACCTGCATAACAATGAAATAGACAAAAAAAATTTTCTTGCTAATACAGCAGACAATTGGACATTATCCCAAAAAAATATTAAAATACAGTAAAATATATGTTCCTCAAACTGTACTATATCAACTGTACTATATTCTTCAGTATGTCCTATTAGATTTAATTTGAATATTTCCTTCTACATTATTTTGTCTATAAAAATATCCCTTACGATTTTTTTATAAATATATTTTTTTTGTTTTTTTCTACACCAATTGTATACTTTGATCGTAGTATTATATATATATATATATATATATATATATATATATATATATATATATATATATATATATATTGGCATTAATTGCATACATTGACCGTTGTATTTAATTTGAATGTACTCCGTAGTGAAGTGCGGGTTTTCAGCTAGTATTTCTATAAAACTATGGAATACCTTTGTTATAGATTTAGAGCATAAATTATCACGAGAAATAAACGAGCAAAGGGAATTTAGGTTTATAACTTGTGTCTACGTGTAACTGTTTATCCCCATCTTATTTAAGTTACTATCTTGTTTAAATAACTATCTCTCTATTCTAAAAAAAAGTAACTGGCGCTGCCGCTGCCACTGCCGCTGCCGCTGCCACTGCCGCTGCCGGCAACGCCGCTGTTAAAAGCTTGTCACGCTATCTCCTCCGAAACCGCTGGGGGTATGGGGTCGAGACCGATACCAATCGATGCAGAACAATGTGGGGAAGAAAGTAAGACATGTCTCATATACGTCGGACTTTAAGTTTTTTTTAAATTTTATGTTTTGTGGGAAAATATTGACTTTTTCATGTTCAGATTACGATAACTCGCCAAAAAAGGATCGTAGAATTTTTTTTTTTTTACAATCTAAGACTACAGACATTTCTCCTTCAAACAAGACCTCATTTGTTTAAAAATAATTTAAAACAGACTGATATTTTTATTAAAATTGAAAACCCACTTTTTGGAAAAATTTATGCGTTTCGAGATATATAAATTCGATGCTCTCAGACTTATTATGTTACAAAGAAAATATTTATATCAACTGGAAGATGAAAGCTTTCTCATTCATATAAACTTCATTTCAAGTCTCTATCTTAAAATTTCGATTTTTAATTGAATTTTAAAGAAATACTTCAAAAAAATCTTCTCATTCACTTCCTTTGCTGAAGGACATGAAAGAAGATCCAATTTTTCACCCATAGGCGGGCTTCATCCATTTCGCCGGGAGGGGGGGGGAAGCTTCAACTGTAAACAAATGAATGACTCAATCGCTGTAAACAACTATTGAGTCATTCATTCACTTGATTCACCAGAGGAGCGAGCGTAGCGAGCCTAGGGGCGAAGCCCCTAGTTTTATAAATTTTACGATTTGCTTTTCTTAGTAAGTTCGGTGTGTGTGTTTATATTTGGGATTTGCAGAGGATATACAAGAGTATAGTCAAATATGCGTCGAAACAAAAAAATTCAGGAGGAATCATATAAGTTTATTACTATACAATATGCATTAATTTTATAGTAACTGTATATACAATATTAAAGCGATTTGGTGTGTTAAATGGGTAATATGGCGATGGCATAGTTCACACGTAGTGCGAATGAACATTTTTTATTACCATGTTTTTATTAAGTCGCTTTCTTGTCTGTTTGTGTGTTTGTCCGGTACAAATCGTGCAATCGATTTTTAACTAACTTCCCGACTAGCTAGACATTTGAAACTTTTAGAATAGCTCAGAACACGATGACAATGCATTATTTTAATACTTTTAGCCATCTTTAAGCAGGATTGAATTCATTTTCAGTTAATTTCATTTTGTAGACTGGTGCAGCCATCTATCGACCGGGACGGGAACGATAAGTTAAACGCAAGTTAACTTCCAATTAACTTCATTTTCTTTCAAGTTGATGGGATAATTCATCAAAAAAATTTTTAAAAAGTATTTATTAATACATAGAATTGTCAAGTCTATATGATTCAACAGAAAATTTAAAAACATGGTATACAAAAAGTTCTTTCTATCTTGTAATTATTACCTTTTTCAACATACAGAGTTTTAACGAGATCTCGTTATGAGAATTTTAACACCTTATTTTCTAAAACATGGAATTTAAAACAAATGGATAAGAAATAACACGAGATTTCATGCTTAGTCAAAGTTACTTATCAAATATATTGCTCCGAGAGATCACTTCAGGTAAATTAGTATAATTTTTGTACGAAAAGTTTGTCACATCACGGGGTAAGCAACTACATGCACTTTCGGTTTAACAATCTTTGAAAAGTTTGAAATAATGTATGTGTTGAAATCAAGGATTCTGTATCCTTTTGTGAAGTCTGGTAGGTAATGGAAAATATGTATAAAAAAATCCTTTCTAAAAACTTACTTCTAAAAACAATCTTCTAAACGATTATTCCTCTATTTTCTGTAACATTTAAGATTTAAGTTAAAGTTTTGTTTAAAGTTTAGTTTAAAGTTAAGTTAAAGTTTTTTTCAAGCATCGCTTGTTGTCTAGCCAATACTACACATTGTGTTCTTTGAAAAACTCTATATATGCTTAAAATTCACAAACCCCCTAGAACAACAAAATTTGTAACAATTTTATTGATATTATTCTTTTAATGAAATTAGAATGTTTTTTTTAAACCTTGATGAATACGATTCTTAACAACTCAACTTCACTCGCAGGTCTGAATAATTTCCTTTGAGAAAGGGTTTCGCCCTCTTAAAATATAGATATAGCGGCGATGTGTTTTATATTACTGCTCTATGTTTAAAGGTATATTCTTTTAGCACAATAAAGCATCCACGTGTCTAGTGATCTTACATCCCACAGGAATTTCAACTGAAACAATATACAGAAATATGACTCTCGGCTCAAAGACTCTCACTGGCTCTCTCAAAAAATTCTTTGCTGGAAAATATTGTCACATGTTCGGCGTAAAAATCTGTTGTTAGGTAAAAAGGAATTCCTTTCTTTCACTGCTTCTTGTGTTCCCATTCTTTCTTGAACAATAGCTCTCGTCAAACAGTTCATCTTTAGAGACGCCCATTATCTGCAGAAAAGCATTCTTTCATTCAATACAACTTCGTTATATTGTTCATTACGAGAGTAATGTATCCACCATCTTCTCGCCCTTTTATTGCTTCAATATTTGCTTCTAAAGTTTTGTTATTTAAATTAAGGGAAAGTAAAAACTAACAAAATGTTATGAAAAGGTTCCGCTACCGTGACTTGCTCTGAGATAAGAAATTTTTTTTAGCTCATTTAATGTGTTATGTTTAAAAATATTTATGTTTATGTTTAAGAAAAAAAAACCTATGCATTGAAATGTATACATGATACATTTACAGAGTAACATAACATGTATCAAACATTGTATCGTAAAAATGTATCGTGACATGTATCATAACAATGTATCGTAGCAATGTATCATAACATGTATATACATTTACAATGTATACAATATTAGGATAAATGTAAATGTTTACGAGGACACATGCATTTACATACCCATCTCATAGATTAATAAGCAATGTTGTCCAAAACAGTATCGATTTTTAAAACATCTGCATAAGACAGAAATCACTAAAATTAATTAAGGGGACAACAAATTTTTTTATATAATTTTTTTATTAAATACATTGAAAAGGCTGCATATAAAAAATAATTAAAATTCTCAATGTGTAGTTGGCCCAAATTATCGATTCTTTCAGACTTCTCTCAGACAAATTATTGCTCATTATTTGGTACATTTAAAAAATATACTGGAATAACATATTTAATCGATAACTATGGAAATTACTACTACGCAGTTTGAAATATCAGCTATATGGTAAATGGGAGAAACGTGTTTAAAATTTGGCTTACGACATAATTTTACGAAAGAAATTGTACTGAAGTAACACAATCTGACATACTACTTTCAAAATAAGACAAAGTTAGCAAAGGGAAAAAATGAAAAATTCTAAACTGCGTTAAATAAATTTCATATTGCCGTCTATTCTTATTAGCTTATAAGAAAAAAAATGTATCTCTGTAAAACATAGGCAATAATCGTTATTAATTTACGGAATCCTGGAATAGAGCAATTATTAATAATCTTATCACAATTGAAGATTTTCATACATTTTTTAATATTTTTCTTTCACTAATGCGTTGTGACTTAATATATATATATATATATATATATATATATATATATATATATATATATATATATATATATATATATATATATATATATATATATAAAATAGTTCCGTAACTGACTGACTGACTGATTGACTGACGTACAACGCACAGACCAAACCGCTGGACCTAAAGGGCTGAAATTTTGCATGGCGATTCTTCTTATAGTGTAGGGGTGCACTAAGATAGATTTTTGAAAAATTCTTCTTAGATTTTTTAAATTAAATTTTTAAGTTGTTTTTGTAACTTTTTTAAGTTTGCATTTAAAATAATAATTTGGGGGTTATAAAATTTATATCACCAGAAACATCATAAAAATTCCTTTAAAATGAAAACTTTTTCGAATTTTTACCTCCATTTTCTGATTTTTGGTGAATTTTTAAATATTAATTTTTAGAATTTAATTTATTAAATGTGATTTCTTTTTCTGGTAGTTTAAACAAATTTATCGTCACGTGCATAACAACTAAATAGACAAAAAACATATTTTTTTTCTTGCTAATGCTGTCAGACTCTCGTCTCCCATTCCTAAGTGGAATTGATGAACGTGTGTAATAGCGTCTTCAATAAGCATCAAAAGTAGCGCAAACAGGTGTTGAGAGCCATACACCTTTGGAAACCCTTGACAATAGGAGGTAGCGAACTCATTTAGAATGATTAAGGAAACACAGCGGCGCACGTCACCTAAGGTAGGAACGGTGGACAATGAAACCGACAATAGGTGGTCTTCGTATCGCGGATAAAAAAGGCCGATTGTCGTTCGAGAAAGAGAGGAGGAGGCATAAAAGACAGACGCGAGTAACGAACGAGATGAATGGATTCGGACTGTGGAAGGGTCAACACGCTTACGGGAGACGGGGGAGCTCGTCGGACTTTGAAAGAATGCGCCCAGCTCTCACGAGTAGTTTTAACGTTCGTCGGAACGAAACTTTGTAAATAACGTATTTAACCAAGATTTTAATATGTTAATAAACCTCATGAAATAAGAGTTGACTATACAATTATAATTCCTTCTACATGACAATGATTTGTCGGATCACGACGATAAAGGTTAACAAATGCTGTAGACGATTGGACAAAAAATATTAAAATCCAAAAAATATTAAAATGCAGTAAAAGATATGATCCTCAAACTGTACTATATTAACTGCACTATATTCTTTAGTATGTCCTATTACATTTAATTTGAATATTTTCTTCTACATTATTTTGTCTATAAAAATATAGCTTACGATTTTTTTATAAATATATTTTTTTTACGTCAATTGTATACATTGATCATCGTATTATATATATATATATATATATATATATATATAGGCATTAATTGCATACATTGACCGTTGTATTTAATTTAAATGTACTCCGTAGCGAAGGGCGGATTTTCAGCTAGTATATATATAGATATATATATATATAATCGTCTACATGTATGTATTTATTCTGTTATATATATATATATATATATACACGCACACACACACACATATATATATTTCAAAGATATAAGTTAACGCTTATCCATAGCTGAGCCATAAAATACTACTTTATGCATTCTTATCTTTTTTAGATAGATTTTTTTTAGGATTTAAGAAGCATAAATGCAACGAATTTTTGTCTCAATGTAGAATTTTGATGATATCAATTCATGTGAGACATGATGTGATTTGATGACCACAACCAAAGGAGAACTTCCTGAACACTCGTCTTGCAAAGTTAAAAGTAAACAGTCTGTTTAAATTTGCTCTACATGTATGTATTTATTCTGTTAAAGTTAGATTTTTTTAATCGAACTTTGATACACAGTAAAAGAGCGTAAATCTCTTTTTTTCAATCAATTTTAATCAATTTTCTTAGAAGAAAGTCTACCAACAAAGCACAGGATTTACTATGCAGACAAACAATAGTGTATAATATTTATAGGCCCTTTAGCCATTACGGTGTGCAAGATGCCATAAAGTCTGTAATTTTTAAATTGTTTTCCTTTTATTTATTTCTTATTTAGATGCTGATCGGATTACTTTTATGACGAATTGACGTCTTTCTACCCTTCAGATCACTATAGAACAGTATCGAAAGTCAGAAACAAGGTACAGGGCAGTTAGGGTCAAACTCCTTCAAGAGTCTAAAAATCAAAAGCTTCTAAAAAGGCAATTCTTATCATAATGCTTATCCCTCCTATACGGAAAATGAATATTCTTCCACAGGCCTACACCCCCCCCCCCCATATTCAAGGGTACTCTGGTTGCACCTCTGCTTCTTCTATTGCAGTGATTCTCAACCTGGGGTCGTGTGTATGGCTAGCAAAAAAATAGGTGAAGGACGTATTTTACAACAGTTACTTACGTTGCATAATATATACAGTGGAACCCCTATTGATCGTTCCAATAATCATCGTTTTTCGTTTGTGTTGTTTATTTCACCCAATCTCAACGATAATATCGCACCTCTGCTAGAAGAGTGTTACATCTCAAAATAGCCATATTTTCAGGAAGAGCTATTTCACTTCTTCTTTAGCTGTTCCTGAAAATATGGCAATTTTGAAATGTAACACTCTTCTAGGAGAGGACCTCTGCTAAAAGAGTTTTCCATTTCCCATTAGAGGTCCGGTTGTTCTGAACCCGTGGAGGTCTGACTTATCTCGTGGTTCGACTAATGGCTTATCTTTCTGAAGTGAGGGATAATTTTCTATCATGGACATCATCGACAAACGCCCTGCCCTTTTATTTCGACAATGCTATTGTATTAAGACCTGAATTTTCAATTATTTCTGACAGAATAAAATTTTATTTCAACAAGCACTTAAGGATTTACGTAATTCATACTTTTGATTATTTTATCTGCCTTAATAGTTTCTTGTATATAGTAATGGAAATGACTTCTTCCTAGTTTGGAATTTTGGGAATTTTCCTGTTGGAAATTTTTGATTACACTGAATTTCGTTTAATTCGTTTGAAGTTTCTAGTGTGCCGTGCATAGTCAAATTAATGTTGATGATGGGATATATATCAAGAAATATTGTAGCATATATACATATATATATATATATATATATATATATATATATATATATATATATATATATATATAACTAAACTCACGGCGCAACAGTCCGATGTGGACCAGGGCCGGCGGTACCCATCTCCGCTTTCTTGACCTTGGGGCTTGGGGTGCCATACATCATACGTCTGAGTCAGGTGGTCAACCTGACGTGGGACCCCCAGAGTTTAGTTCCCAAGCATGCTTGGTCCTCATTTTATCGACCCACTGAAGGGATGAAAGGCTGAGTCGACCTTGCCCAGTCGCAGGGTCGAACGCTGAACCTGTGGAATGGCAGCTTGACGTTGTATATATATATATATATATATATATATATATATATATATATATATATATATATATGTGTGTGTGTGTGTGTGTGTGTGTGTGTGTGAGTAATGCTACAATATTTCTGGATATGTGTCACATGATCTACATTAATGTGACTATGCCCGGTACAATAGAAAATTCAAACGAATCAAAAGAAGGCTGTGTAATCATAAATTTCCTTACGACGTTTAAGCACATTGCGCCAAACAGAAAGTCATTTCCAAAGAACATTTTAAGGGAGATAAACTAGTTAAAATTATATACCGTGTACTCCCGATTATACACGTTAATGGAGTTGAGGAGCAGCACGAATAATCGAAAAACGCGGATAATCCGATTTAAATTAAATGTTTATTGTATATTCAAAATATAATACTGCACTTGTTTTTCTCTTTCATTAATTTAATTTACATATGTAAACCGTAATTTTTTTTCTTTACTGAATCTTTGATCTTTTTTTTTATTACTAAGAATTTTCGAAACAGCTATGATATCACTATATTCGTAATTCCATTGACTCATATAATCTAGCAAAGTGTCGACTCACGTTAGCGACTCAAGGCTCTTCTTCACATTCTTCATGTTCAACTTCTAGGGCGCGGTGGTCCAATTGGCAAGAGCAGCGGACCAGTGATCTGAACGTCCCTGGTTCGATGCTCGTCGCTGCAAATCTACCGCCGTGTTCACTAATGGTGGCCGGGGCACGTAAAATAGGGCGGGGCTTTAATGTCCTCCAACTGCTCAAATTTACCTGTGGAGGTGCGGAGTCAAGTGTTCCGGTCTCGTCACTTGGCTAGGTTCAAAATTACGGGACCGGTCATTTAGCCAAGTCGGACTCCGACTCTTGTGGTGCCAATTCAAAACAGGAGCCGCATCTTCATCGTCCATAGCCTTCGAGACTTGATCTGATTGTTACTGTCTGTCGAGAGGCATAAGCAACAACAATATTCAGCTTTTTCCTGAAGTTAAATTGTAGCAGCATTCATGATATCAGTGTCATATGTTCAAACCCTGTTTCGAGTAATTCACTTGAAAATCTTCTCAATTAATAGAAAACTGTTTTCTTAAAAATCTTCTTTTTATATATGTATATTGGTAGATATTTGCATTCAGAAAGTTGCATGTTTTTAATGTATTATGTTGATATAATTTTGGATAAAAATTTCCTTTTTTTTCACGGATAATTGAGAGTACAATGTATTACGTACTCGACTGAAGTAAAAAAAATAACAAAATATTATTTTACTTATTTAGTCTATATTAAGCTTTAGCTTACGGGGACCATTTTTCCGATTCCCTCTTTAGAACGGTAAATTTCATACCCCCTTTGTAAGAACAGCCATTAAGGGAGTTATCTATATATATAAAACAGTTCCGTAAGTGACTCATTCATTCATTCATTCACTGACTGACTGACATACAACGCACAGACCAAACCGCTGGACCTAAAGGGCTGAAATTTTGCATGGCGATTCTTCTAATAGTGTAGGGGTGCACTAAGAAAGATTTTTCAAAAATTCTTCTTAGATTTTTTTAAATTAAATTTTTAAGCTGTTTTTTAAACTTTTTTTACGTTTGCATTTAAAATAATACATTGAGGGTTATAAAATTTATATCACGAGAAAGATCATAAAAATTCCTTCAAAATGAATTTTTTTTTCGAATTTTTACCTCCATTTCCTGATTTTTGGTGAATTTTTAAAGATTAATTTTTAGAATTTAATTTATTAAATGCTGATCACGTGATTTCTTTTTCTGGTACTTTCAATAAATTTATCGTCACGTGCGTAACAACTAAATAGACAAAAAAAATATTTTTTTCTCTTTCTAATGCAGCAGACGATTGGATATTATCCAAAAAAAATGCATATCCCTTACGATTTTTTTATAAATATATATATATAGATAGATATATATTTTACATCAATTGTATACATTGATCATCGCATTTATTATAAATATATATATTTATTTTTTGGCATTAAATTGCATACGTTGACCGTTGTATTTAATTTGAATGTACTCCGTAGCGAAGCGCGGGTTTTCAGCTAGTATATATATATATTCATTCTTGGACCGGTATTCTTGGGATACATGCTATCCCACTCCGTAAGGGAAAGGTTAAAAAGGTGATATTATAATCCGAAAGTAAAGGCCACCTGAAATACGCAAAGAGAAAGTGTTCCGATCTCAATTTTCCTCCTTTTCTGCCTTTATTTTGAAAAATATTTTTTTTTCTTTTCTTTTCTTTGAATTTTCTGTTTTTTATATTCTTCACACACAAGCATATGTATACACGTGTATAAATAAGTGCGTATGTATTCAATTCTATTAGCTATTATTTTACATGGTATATTATCAAGGAATCGTTGATTTAAGATTTCTTCTGGCCTGATTGTAGATAGCTACTGATAGCCCTTCCCCCAGATTCATCGCAGATAAAAACTCTCTGTTTAAACAGCTGAAAAGGAAAGCGACTAATTCTCTGCTCTGTCAAAATGTTGAAAGTGTGATTTTTTTCCCCTTTCTTCTTTCTGCTCTTCAGTGAAGATACAGCACGTTTTTCTCTGCTATTTTTTTTCTAGGGCTTCTTATCCAATTAAGAAGCTCCTGCAGCCTCATGGATCATTCCTTCACCTTACTATTTCTTATCTGTAACATTAGAGTCGCTTATCATGATCCTATCAGACTGCGGGTTTTTAAAAATAGCTTTTATCAGTTTAGGAATACCATTCTTTTCCCTTCACTCCTGCTTTGAATTTTAAAAACCTCTCAATGATGCAACCCTCGAACTGGGTGGCCGTCTAATGCCGAATTCGATGTGAAGGAGAAGCACGCGAAAAAAAAAAAAATAATAATAATCACGATCAAATTTAGAAAGATGTCTTGGTGCAACTTCTCGACGTTCCCTGGCGGATTCCCGGATGTAAAGAGGTGGAGCCACAGGTGAAAAGGACCTCAGCGCAGAGGCGGATCTTTTTAAGAAAGGTTGGACGTCCGACACTTTTTATTTTTGTATTATTATTTTGCGCCCAAACCTGATCCCGGCATGGAGAGTGGAATAGGAGAAATGAATTGGGCGGCTGCGGGGAGATGAAATTCACGACTTGGGGGAAATGGGTTTGGGGAAGGCGGGAAAAAAAAAGAAAAAAAACTGCTTATCGAGCCCTAAAGACTTAATTTATGAGGGTTTAGATTGCCCTTGTATGAATGGGTATATATTTTCTAAATTGAAAGAGACGCTCTCTGGAATCAATTGATTTGATTCATCCATTATAGCTCTAACACTTCACCTCGAGGTTTAAGTGGGAACTAATTAAGGGGATCTTAGGGACATCCTGAAAAGCACTTAATGTTAATGTCAAAACTTTAAACTTTCGATGGAGCGGCAAAGTATTTGGCATAGATTCGTTCTTCTCTTTTTTAATATTTTTAAAGTAGGATTACGTTCCTCTATAACGGTCCTCCGGAGAGCAAAATTTCAGACGCTAAATCCGTTCGTCCGTAACTCGCGAGTTATAGTTTTGGCAGCGCGCCAAACCCAGTCTGTATCGCTTGGACAAGCAGTAAACAGTTAAACAGAAAAGTACCAAAATGCGTCAAAATTTTGACATACATTTATATATATATATATATATATATATATATATAAAGTACCAAAATGCGTAAAAATTTTGACATACATATACCTATATATATATACATAACATATATACATACAAAATTATACATACATATATACATACAAAAGAGGTAAGCAACGATAAGTAATCATACGTTAATAACCCACGGTAGTTTCGTTAGAAGAGACTACCTGAATACATTAGAACACTACAAAGTGCATGGATTGGAAAAAAACTTTAAATGTACTTTCATTTTAAATGTATGAAAATTAATACGGAATCATGGGTATTTACGTTGAAATAACAACATGCCATAATTCGAGTATATTTCAGGTATTACAATTCTTGGAGAAAGTTCAATTCTTTTTTTCCCTTTTCCTCCCTCCAATGCGGCAGACATTATCCTTACCGTCATAAGACACCGCGGTGTTGAAGGCCACTTTTCTTGGAGCACCGTATCAGTGGATCCAGCATTACCTCCCTAATCAATTATTCATAATTATGTATATCAAATATAAGTTAATTTCTACTAGTCTTATTTTTCACAGTCTTGACGGAATCACTAATTAAACATATTAAGCTAAAAACCAAAAAAAAAACTTTTAAAATGGAGACTATATATCCTACACATTTCTACCAAACTTGCTATTTTCTTCAGAAAACAAGACCCTTCATATATTTGTTCATATAGAAAATTATAGTTAAAAAAGTATTCTGTTAGAAGGCGAGAACTTCCTTTACGCCCCTTTTCCAAAAAAAATTAAATAAGACAAAACAAAAAGCAAAAATACCAAAAAAACGCAAAATTTAAAATCTTTTGTTAGAAATGTAAAATTTATGCATTCATATCTTGTTGACAATTATCAAAGATGCAAAATAAAGTTTTTTAGAGTGACAATTTTACACACAATACAGACAATCACATAATGTATTTTCGTCATTTGAATTTGAGTTCATTTTCTGCACTAGAAAACTTGTAAATACCTCTATCATTCAAATAAAATTATCTTATTTATTTTCTTTTTAATATACCTCCATAATAAAGATTCAGAACAAAACCTGAGGCTTCCGAATACCCAATTGGAAAGTGTTTATGTATATCATTAACCTCTATCTATGTAACTTGTGCCACGAAAACAAACATCCCACTTACGTGTATCATTTAACACGATTTGGATTTCCGAGTTATGACGGTCTGTAATGCCTAGCAACGCATAAATCTCGATCCTTCTATCCCTTCAAGAAATAAAATACATTTTTCTCCATTACCCAAAACAAGGTTTCATTTGTTAAACCCAAGAAAAGTCGATACTAAATAAATCTGCATTGTACGATTAAGTAAATTTTATAAACTCATTGAGAATGAAAACTTGTGTTGTTCACGATTTTTATGAATGCTAAACAACATTTATTTTATTCAGGTCTGTAAAAGCCAGGTTTGTCAGGTCTTTAATTGCTAAAATTTTAATGTTGCACTTTTGTTGTCTAGAAATAGTAGTGTTCATATCAGCTGCTAAAAGAAAACTCGGAATGCAAAAATGAAACGCAACATGAAATAAAAATGAAACTACAAAAAAACTGATTACAAAAGGAAAGAAGCGATGATATCAATATTAAAGGTGTAATATATTTTACACATATAAATTTAACTTAATGTTTTTTAACTCCGAATATTGCATATAACAATACGATACTTCAAAAAAAATAACATAATTTTACTCAACTTGCGTAAAAAATGTCCTCGTGCGAACTAAAGTATAGCAAGGTGCTGAAAAAATGTTAGATGAAGAATTAGCGATTTTTTAGGCGTATATCTGAAAATATAAATTAACACAAATTAATTTTAGGAGATACGCTTAAATTGCTTACAAAAACGAAGGGAAAAGTTATGTAGCTTAACTTAAGACTTTAAACGAAGAGTTTAACTGAATTTTTCACTTTTCCTCAAGGTAGAAATGAACCAGCATTTTAATGGAAACCAAAAACAAGTATAGGGGATTTTAAACAAAAGATTTCCATTTATAATCATAATGCTCGTATGTAACACAAATAAACGAAGTTAAAGCAATCTACTTTACCATAAATTTTAAAACTTATTGGAATTTTATTCTACATTATCAAGTTTTAATTTTTTTTTTGAAATACTAAGAGTCAATAAATGGTACAATAAAATGGAACAAAAGAACAATAAAAATGAAGAAAGTTTCTGAAGCTAGATATTGTTTGTGAAGATCGCAGTATAGCACTGAGTTGTAGTTGCTGCCATGAGAACAAGGGGTTCTCTTAATAAGATGACCGACTCGGATATCGAGTTTGACTCGCGAACCTGTCATTTGGTTTCAAAAGTTTGCAAAAATTATGCTGATTTGCACTGCTATAAATGAGGTTTCATATTAGAGTCCTCAAGTCGAAACAATCGGGTTTTCTAAAATGTTTCTGGAGGAAACCTTCTAGTACGTCTCAAAACGTTGTGTGTCATTGCCAATATTAAAAAAAATTTGAGATTTTTCTAAGAAAGAAATATTGAGCCATAAACCAGACAAATCTATTCAGAGGAGAACGAATTATCATAAAATAAAATTTCTTTGTTTAAAGAAAAATAGACTTTTCTGATTACTTTTTTCTCAGTATTTTAATAAATAATGATCCCAATAACTCTGTCCAATAGAAAGTAACTAGGCCCTATAGCCTTAATTGAACTTGGACTGATATATACTATCGGTCAAGAGGCATCAGAAGCAACGTAAGTAATGAGAAACTTCCCTCAGTGAAGACTTTCGAAAGTGGAATCGATAACTTTCGATTTCAACGTTTTTCTGGATTTCAACGAAAATTCATATAAAACGTTCAGTCTATTGGGGACCCTGCAGACTGTTTACCAACAGCTATTGAATTTTCCCGCTAGTCACTCGAAAATTGTCCGATCATATTTTAATATCATTGATCTGAAATTTTAATTTCAATTCAGAAAAAGAGTCAAAATTAAATATGTAAATCTAAATTTTAAATTTTAACTATAGTTAAAAATTTACTGATTCATACGATATATTGTAAAGGAAAAAAAATATTTAGAAAGATAAATTTAGAAGAAACTTTTTTTCTAATACAACATTCCATACGGATTCCCCCTTTCGTGCACTCGCTAATCAATCTACAAAATACTGTCACTAGGCCAGACACGATTTTATTTTCTTAACCTTTATAAGATATTACACCAGTGTCTAAATATGTTTCCGTTACTCGTGATAATGTCTGCACTAGTGTCTACATCTAAGCTTAGTATAAGAAGTATTATGTAATCTCAGACATCACGTATGTCTTCCCATCTATCATCATTGCATTAATTATCGACTTGTATATCGACTCGTGTTTATTATTTATGCGTCATATCGAAGCTTTACTGTTAAGTAGGTTGATATATAGCTTTGTTTATCTATAATAACTTTTAGTGTATTGCATGGTCTACATAGTTTGTCATTTTTAGACTCTAATCAGCTACTAGAAATGATAGCAGCTTTTTTTACAATATAATTATTCAGATTTAATCATGACTAAGTATTAAATAAAGTTTTTAGTAACGTCTGTATTTATGAATGATTATGTGTAAAATAACAAATGTTAACATATTAAATTCTTTGTGTAAATTACCAGTTACACTATTCATTTTTTTCTACAAAGCCTAGGTACTATATTAAGATATAAGAAAAACAGCAATGGCAAACTAATAGACTGTTTTAAATGAAGATTTATATCTAAAACAAATTGCATTCTTCATTCCATTTATTATTTATTTGATATTTTTACGTTTTAGTTAAACAATGGTACGATAAATTTGATAATTTTTATCAAAGTCGACGGATGCTACGTTACTAGCTGTTTCCAAAGAATAATAGTTTATTTAAAGACAGTCATGAAAGTAGACGATAGAAATTGCAAGTTTATTTAAGGTTAATTTAACTAAGTTTTTCAGTCTATTTGTGTTATATTTGATTCAAAAAACTAGATATTATTCATTCTCATTATTTTTTAAAGTTGCTTATCAGTATTTATCAAACATTACTTGTTATGATAACATTTTTGGTAAGTTTGACTTATTTTTAAAAATACTTAATATTTTCTGTTCTATTTCTTCAAGTCAGTGGTTCCCAACCCCTAGAAGTCTGCAGATCACTAAGCAAGAAATTTAACCATGTGTGGACACCCCCCCCCCACACACACCAACTTGATGGAGGGGGGCATTCCGGGGGGTATGGGGAGGGGGGGAATATATCATATAAAATATCCCTCAGGCAAAACGGATACAGAATTAACATACTAACATTCTAACGTATCATATTCTAATATATATATATATATATATAAAACAGTTCCGTAACTGACTGACTGGCTGACTGACAGATAACGCACAGACCAAACCGCTGGTCCTAAAGGGCTGAAATTCTGCATGGCGATTCATCTTATAGTGTAAGGGTGCACTACGAAAGATTTTTGAAAAATTCTTCTTAGATTTTTTAAAATTAAATTTTTAAGCTGTTTTTGTAACTTTTTCAAGTTTGCATTTAAAATAATAATCCAAGGGTTATAAAATTTATATCACGAGAAAGACCATAAAAATTCCTTTAAAATGAAATCTTTTTCGAATCTTTACCTACCTTTTCTGATTTTTGGTGAATTTTTAAAGATAAATTTTTAGAATTTAATTTATTAAGTGTTGATCTCGGGGTTTCTTTTCTATTTGTGATACTTTAAACTAATTTTGTGTCACGTGCATAACAACGAAGGAGACAAAAAAATAAATTTTTTTTCTTGCTAATGTGGCAAGTGATTGGACATTATAAAAAAAAATTTACATACAGTAAAAGATATGTTCCTCAAACTGTAATATATTACTGTACTACATTCTTTAGTATGTTCTATTAGATTTAATTTGAATATTTTCTTCTACATTATTTTGTCTATAAAAATATCCGTTACGATTTTTTAATAATATATATATATAAAAGAGCTTGTCTGTTTGTTTGTCCGCTATAGAATCATAGACTGTTTCACCCACCGGGACCAAATTCGGCACAGTTAATGTTTTGGACCCTAGAAACTTAAATCAGGAAAAACAAAATTTGGGGCTCAATTAGTTTTTTTTAACTAAATTTTTTAATGATTTTTGTGCCCCTAAGCGCACCTCTTAAATGTGGATACAGTCCCTTAACCACAACCCTTCAAATTCGATACGCGGGGGAAAAGCGGTTTATTCTGAGGGGTGATCTGGGGTGGTTTGAGAGTTGGTCTGGGGGTAACGGGGGGGGGAGGAAGAGGTGTTTATGTTTCTTATGTTTAGTGGAATCGTGAGTCTAAAAAGGTTGAGAACCGCTGCTTTAGACAATTTTAGACAATGGCGTTCAAACTAATAGAACTTATTAAAATTTAGGAAAAAAAAGGAAGAAAAAAAAAGAAAAATTAAGTTTGTCCCATGGCCAGTTTTTGGAAGCCTTCTGCTGATCTAAATATATTAATTGTATGAGGATCATAAAATGGGAAGAAGTTTAAGAGTTCTACAGGTTTTTTCCCCTAAGTTCGCGAAACAGAGTTAACATACGATATGTATTTGAATTACTTACTCCGTGAAATCATATAAGATAAATCTTTTAGAGTTTTGAGGTTTTTTAAGCAGTAGGAGGAAAAGCTATTTAAACAGAGAAACATAACAACACATAACTTTCATTCCGAACTATTAGTCCCTTAGTTATATTAAGGCATAAGAAAATTAATGAAATTATTTTTAAAGAATGATTGCCCGGGTAGATATACAGATCTAAAATTTTTCATGCTTTCCATCAAAAGAATACTGGGTATATCATTTCAGTAGAAACGCGCTAAGCGCATTCTGTCTGCCCAGATGAACATGAAGAGCGGGGGGTACAGCCCAGTATTTTTTTGGTGGAATGCATGAACAATTTTATATCTATATATCTACCCGGGCAATAATGCTAGTATATATATATATATATATATATATATATATATATATATATATATATATATATATATATATATATATATATATTGGCATTAATTGCATACATTGACCGTTGTATTTAATTTGAATGTACTCCGTAGCGAAGTACGGGTATTCAGCTAGTAATAAAATAATTATGTTGAACTTTAAGAAATTTTAATTCAACATCTGATAGTCATCGCATTATATTCGGCCCATCTAGTTCAATGAACATTGTTTTCAAAATTCCCATTTATTTGTCAACTTTTTTAATATGTGGTGCCGGACCACCTGTTGGGAACCACTGCTGTAAGTAAAACCACATCGAGGTATATTGTCGAGTTAGCGACATTAATAAAAACACCAGAAACAAAAAAAAAAAAGCCTCTCTGTAATTACATATCAACAATAAGGTTTGATACAAGATGCTGCCATCTTTCATCGAAACATAGTGACAGTATGGAAGAGATAGGGGAATATCAACTAATATACTTACAACTCGATAACCACCGACCCGATTTTAACAATAATTTTACTCGTATAATAATTTTACTCTTATTTTAGTTTGTGCTCGTATCAGGATCAGTAAATTTTTTACAGATATGACGCTATTGTGTGTTACTTTCCTTCTACTGAAATACTGAGAAAGAAAGTCACATATTAGATTATCCAATATATCAGTTAGTAAGATCATATCGAATAAGTTTATGTTTCTTTTTACTCCTAAAGTTTATTTATAAAAATAATTAAATCCCAGAAAATAATTTTCACTATACTCATAAACAATATCTTACAAAAATAAAGTATAATAATTGATTAATATACACATTAAAATGACCATAATTTGTTCAGAAAAGGGAGAATTTGAAAATTAGCTTCACTCGTTAATTAATAACTCTTATAGTAAATCCTCGCACGGTGTTCCGAAAGAGACCAAGGAATGTTCGTAGTAATACAATCAACTGTCACTGGAGTCTTATTTTTACCAACAAACAGCAAACTAAGTAACTGAAATAATTCAAGCGTGTTTCTGTGTTATACATTTATACACCTCTCTAACTTGTTTAAGAATAATATGTGTATAAAATGCGGTAGCATAACAAACAAAAAATATTTTTAAAAATATATAAGTAATAACCTCATCAAATATTGAAAACAAATATTATACACCAAGGAGAACTGAAATATGGCGAAACAGCATTTAAGCAATGTGCTATATGGGGTGGCTTCGTTTTATTTTTTTCCTTAGGGGCAGAGGGGTGGTGGAAATTTCTATGGGGAGCAGGGCCGGCTCCAGTCCAGAGATTTGGGGGGGGGGGGCAATGTCGGCTCTTAGGGTTATATATATATATATATATAAAATAAATATTCTCTCATTTTAAACTCATTTAGTATTAGGTCTACGATTATATAAATTTAGGCTGTGGAAAAAAAAAACCGCCGGGATTTTCTTTTTTTTTTGGGGGGGGGGGGGGGGTGCAATTGCCCTTAATACCCCCCTCCTGGAGCCGCCGTTGATGGGGAGTGTGTCAAAATCACTGTGCACACTTTCACTGTACTGCTAAAGAGACCAAGAAAAAGAGCTCAGCTACAATTTTAAATGGGAAGACTCAAATTGTCAAAGGAGAACTTTATAAATCAGTTGCTATTGTTTAGTTATAAGTGTAGTTTAATTATGGCAATTTAAACACTGACTGTATAGACAACAAGTATGTTGATTGTCAGAAGAAAAACTCAGTAGAATGCCAGTTTTTTAGAACGAATATTCGTATAATATATTTAAATATCTATTATTAAGAGATAATTTTAAACAGCTATTTCAAAATTTCCCTTCTCGTTACCCACTTACAATGATAATGTAATATAAAATTACAAAAATTATTAATATGTATGAAATCATAAATACTATTGAATATATTAACATCCGACAATAAATTTGCCTATACATACTATCGATATAATTGATATTTAGTTAATATAAATTAATTATATAATTAATAAAGACGTTCAACTTCCTGCAATTAATTTGCAGTTATAGAAAGACGGGGGGAACTTCAGTCTTATGATTTTGGTCATGAAAAATTGATCTGTTAGTGGGAATTATAGCTAGTGAAAAAGAAAATTAAATATTTATGAAATTTTGCTTTGAAAATTACTGTAACAGATTAACCTTACTCAGTATAAATATTTCCAAACATATATACACAAACAATGAATTTGGGGTTTAAACATTCTGAAGAGCTTGGAAGTTTTGAGCCTGATTTCAAATTGTATTAAAATGTAACTCTTATCAGAATTTTGAATATTAAAATATTATTAAGTTTACTTGACAGGATTTAATTCTTAATTACTAATCGTTTATTAAAAATACGATTGAAATTTAAATAATTGATTTCAGCTTGAAACTTTTAATAGTCTTTGGCTTAGAGAAGAAAAAAGGGGAACTGGGACCTATTCAAACTTATATTTAATTATAAAACTCAAGAACTTCCAGAAATTAATTTTATTTAATATGATTCTGTAGTTTAGTCCTAAAATATTAACAAGTAAAGCTTATCTAGTCAAAAAATTGAAATGGATCCATGATCCTTTTCAAATTTGAAATTGCCAAAGTTACGATTCTATGGAGCATTTCTAAGCTGTCCATAAAGACTATCCCTCCATACGTTTACAGTCTGTCGAGGAACTTTTAATTATATCTAGTTGTTGTCAACCCAATTTTTTTATTGTGATTATTAAAGAAGCTATGCGTACCCATTTTTCTTTTGCCAGAAGTTTCATGTAAGTAGCAAATTATGATTGATAATTATTCAGTTTTCGACTAAGAAATATCTCCCTGCCCCTAAATGTTTCCGGGAAGTAATGACAACAGATTTTGACCTCTAGTGTTATGTAATATGAAAAAGATCAGTTAAAAAATACATCATGAATATATACTCATAATATACTCATAATTTTGATATTTAATGCCTATTTTGCAATATTCCTCTGTTATTAGGACAAAACGGTTGAATCCCAGAGGTCTAAAAGCTAAAACGACAGTTTAGTAAACACGAGATCTTTGGTTTAAAGTTTATGATGGTTATCTATATATATAAAACAGTTCCGTAAGTGACTGACTGACTGACTGACTGATATACAACGCACAGACCAAACCGGTGGACCTAAAGGGCTGAAATTTTGCATGGCGATTCTTCTTATACTGTAGGGATGCACCAAGAAAGATTTATGAAAAATTCTTCTTAGATTTTTTAAAATTAAATTTTTAAGCTGTTTTAGTAACCTTTTTTAAGTTTGCATTTAAAATAATAATTTGAGGATTATAAAATTTATATCACGAGAAAGATCATAAAAAGTCCTTTAAAATGAAATCTTTTTCGAATCTTTACCTCTATTTTCTGATTTTTGGTGAATTTTTAAAGATTAATATTTAGAATTTAATTTATTAAATGCTGATCACGTGATTTCTTTTCTTTATGTGATACTTTAAATTAATTTTGCATCACGTGAATAAGAACGAAATAAATCGACAAAAAATTTTTTTTTTCTTTCTAGTGCGGCAGACGATTGGACATTATCCAAAAAAAAAATATTAATATGTACAGTAAAAGAAATGTTCCTCAAACTGTACTATATTCTTTAGTATATTCTATTAGATTTAATTTGAATATTTCCGTCTACATTATTTTGTCTATAAAAATATCCGTTACGATTTATATATATATATGCCATTAATTGCATACATTGACAGTTGTATTTAATTTGAATGTACTCCGTAGCAAAACATGGGTTTTCAGCTAGTTTAATTATAAAACTCAAGGACTTTCAGAAATTGATTTTATTCAATATGATTCTGTAGTTTAATCCTAAAATATTAACAAGTAAAGTTAATCTAATCAAAATATTGAAATTTATCCATGATCATTTTCAAATTTGAAATGGCTAAAGTAACGATCCTATTGAGCATTTCTAAGCTGTCCATAAAGACTATCACTCCATACGTGTTTCAGTCTGGCGAGGAACTTTTAATTATATCTAGTTGCTGCCAACTTATTTTTTATTGTGAGTATTAAAGAAGCTATGCGTACCCGCCATTCTTTTTCCAGAAGTTTCATGTAATTAGCAAATTATGATTAATAATTATTTAGATTTCGACTGAGAAATATCTCCCTGCCCCAAAATGTTTCCGGGAAGTAGTGATAACAGATTTTGGCCTCTAGTGTTATGTAATATGTAAAAGATCAGTTAGAAAATGCATCATGAATATATACTCATAATTACCCAATTTTGATATTTAATGCCTATTTTGCAATATCCCTCTGTTATTAGGACAAAACAGTTGAATCCCAGAGGTCTAAAAGATAAAACCACAGTTTAGTGAACACTAGATCTTCGGATGGTTTGGAAAGTTTAGGATGGTTTTAGATGGTTTGGAAAGTTTAGGATGGTTTTAGATGGTTTGGAAAGTGAGTTATCTATATATATAAAACAGTTCCGTAACTGTCTATATACATAAAACAGTTCCGTAACTGACTGACTCACTGACTGACTGATTGACTGACTGACATACAACGCACAGACCAAATCGCTGGACCTAAAGGGCTGAAATTTTGCATGGCAATTCTTCTTATAGTGTAGGGGTGCACTAAGAAAGATTTTTGAAAAATTCTTCTTAGATTTTTTTAAATTAAATTCTTAAGCTGTTTAAGTAACTTTTTTAAAGTTTGCATTTAAAATAATAATTTGAGGGATATGAAATTTATATCACAAGAAAGTTCATAAAATTTTCTTTAAAATGAAGTATTTTTCGAATCTTTACCTCCATTTTCTGATTTTGTGTGAATTTTTAAAGATTAAATTTTGGAATTTAATTTATTAAATGCTGATCACGTGATTTCTTTTTCTGGTACTTTAAATAAATTTATCGTCACGTCCATAACAATGAAATAGACAAAAAAGTATTTTTTTCCCTTGCTAATGCGGCAGACGATTGGACATTATCCAAAAAAAATATTAAAATACAGTAAAAGATATGTTCCTCAAACTGTAATATATTAACTGTACTATATTCTTTAGTATGTCCTATTAGATTTAATTTGAATATTTTCTTCTACATTATTTTGTCTATAAAAATATCTCTTCCGCTTTTTTTATAAATATATTTTTTTCTTTTTTTTACATCAATTGTATACATTGATCGTCGTATTTATTATACATACACACACACACATACATACATATATATATATATATATATATATATATATATATATATATATATATATATATATATATATATATATATATATATATATATATATATATATATATATATATGGCATTAATTGCATACATTGACCGATGTATTTAATTTGAATGTACTCCGTAGCTAAGTGCGGGTTTTCAGCTAGTCTATATATATAAAACATTTCCGTAACTGACTGACTCACTGACTCACTGACATGCAACGCACAGACCAAACCGCTGGACCTAAAGGGCTGAAATTTTGCATGGCGATTCTTCTTATGGTTTAGGGGTGCACTAAGAAAGATTTTTGAAAAATTCTTGGATTTTTTAAAATTCAATTTTTAAGCTGATTTAGTAACTTTTTTTAAGTTTGCATTTAAAATAATTATTTGAGGGTTATAAAATTTATATCACGAAAAAGATCATAAAAATTCCTTTAAAATGAGACATTTTTCGAACCTTTACCTCGATTTTCTGATTTTTGGTGAACTTTTAAAGATTAATTTTTAGAATTTAATTTATTAAATGCTGATCACGTGATTTCTTTTTCTGGTACTTTAAATAAATTTATCGTCACGTGCATAACAACTAAATAGACAAAAAAATATTCTTTTTCTTTCTAATGCAGCAGACGATTGGATATTATCCAAAAAAATATATATCAGTTACGATTTTTTTTAAATATATATATATATATTTTACATCAATTGTATAGATTGATCGTCGCATTTATTATAAATGTATATATTTATTTTTTTTGGCATTAATTGTATACATTGACCGTGGTATTTAATTTGAATGTACTCTCCGTAGCGAAGCGCGGGTTTTCAGCTAGTCTTGTATAAATGAGAATGATTCTCAACAGAATATTGATTGATGTTTTCCCAATGCGGCTTGAGGATATTTGCCCATACATACCACAATATTCTTTCGGTACTTTAAAATGGAAGTACGTAGTAGGTCAACCTACATCACTTGGGAGAGGATATTTAATGCCTATTTTGCAATATCCTTCTGATATTAGGACAAAACAGTTGAATCCCAGAGGTCTATAAGTTAAAACCACAGTTTAGTGAACACGAGATCTTTGGATAGTTTGGAAAGTTTAGGATGGTTATCTATACTTATATATAAAGAGAGAGCGATTTTGTACGTGGAGGGTAATCTCCAGAACCACTGCACCTACTGGAAAAATTCTTTCACTGTTTGAAAGGTACATTATTCCAGATGGACATAGGCTATATATTATATATATCTGATCATCTATAGTCTATAGTTATATATAAAGAGAGAGCGATTTTGTACGTGGAGGGTAATCTCCAGAACCACTGTACCTATTTGAAAAATTCTTTCACTGTTTGAAAGGTACATTAATCCAGATGGACATAGGCTATATATTATATATATCTGATCAGTAGAAATAAAGTTAGGGGCTTAATCCTAACAATCTCCATTGTTACCGCTACTGTCCTCTACCGCTTTTTGTGCCGAAGTCTTCAACGATCCTTAGCGTGGTGCTATCGCGGTGGGCTTCTGTTCTGACGATAGTGGTTCGAACCTAGCCGTTCTCCGGCACGTCCTTTTCTTTTAAAAAATTAACTTTAATTATTTACTAACGTAATATTAATTTGAATATTAATTTAGGAATATTATTTGAAAAAAAATTTAATATTATTTAAAAAAACATTCTTTACTTAAAATCCTTTTTTTATTTTTGTATTTTTATTTCATCTCTTAACCTCTCTCTTTTAAAAAATTAACTTTAATTAATAACTAACGTAACATTAATTTGAATACTATTTAAGGTGCTTAAAATAATTAAAAACATTTTTTACTTAATCCTTTTTTATTTTTGAATAAAACTACGGTCTCAAACACACCTCTTTCTTTTAAAAAATTAATTTTAATTAATAAATAACGTAATATTAATTTGAATATTATTTTAGATGCTTAAAATAATTAAAAAACAATTCTTTACTTAAAATCCTTTTTTATTTTTGTATTTTTATTTCATCTCTTATTCTAATTTTGGGATACCAATGTGTATCTATACTTCTATAATAATATACAAAGAGAGAGAGCAGATTTTGTAATTGGAGGGTAATGTACAACTTTTGTGCATTAAAATGTACCTTACATCTTTTCCTTTGTCAACCGCAGTCAAGTAACCATAGCAACACCCTTTAGCTTACGGGGTCCGTTTTTCGAAATCGCTCTTTACAACGGGAAAATGTTATCTACTTCCTATTCCCATTTTACGTGGGGGACATTCAGCGTGGGGGGTCAGGAGAAAGAGTGGTTAATTTCTTTCTTATTGCTTTCTTACTATTGAAGAAGAATTTCAATAGTAGTTCATCGGCACTCCGTGCCTCTTTCATCTCTCAAAACGCTGAAAATGGATGAACCACGGGTGAACCGCCCTTCTGATGTCTCTCACCTGAAAAGAAATAGCCTCTAGCTAGAACGGCAAAAGATTATTATTCAGTCCTTTTCGGCAAGATTGACCCTCCGTTCCCAGAATGTCACCCAATTGTTCTTTGGGGGCAAAGACGTTAGGAAAGTCACAACGAAGTGGAATTCGAGACTATATCTTTGCCGACATCACACCGTATTTTTCGAGAGTATGTGCTTCGGCTATATGCTATCCCACCCCGTAAGGAAAAGGTTTAATATTTTTAAGATTCAAGTAGAGGAGGTATTGATAAATACAAAAAGGATTTTTGAAACTGGCAACTTTAAAGGGTTTATTGAAGAAAACTACATTTGGAACTACGCTTTTTATTGGACATTTAAGGTAAAAAAAGATTTACAATTTATTGGCTATCAACTTTAAATTTATTGGTATAATATTTTGTTCAACCCGGACAAAGTCGGGACTAGTCTTGTATAAATGAGAATGATTCTCAACAGAATATTGCTTGATGTTTTCCATATGCGGCTTGAGGGTATTTGCCCATACATACCACAATATTCGTTCGGTACTTTAAAATGGATGTACGCAGTAGGTCAACCTACATCACTTGGGAGAGGATATTTAATGCCTATTTTGCAATATCCTTCTGTTATTAGGACAAAACAGTTGAATCCCAGAGGTCTATAAGCTAAAACCACAGTTTAGTGAACACGAGATCTTTGGATAGTTTGGAATGTTTAGGATGGTTATCTTGTATAAATGAGAATGATTCTCAACAGAATATTGCTTGATGTTTTCCCAATGCGGCTTGAGGATATTTGCCCATACATACCGCAATATTCGTTCGGTACTATAAAATGGATGTACGCAGTAGGTCAACCTACATCACTTGGGAGAGGATATTTAATGCCTATTTTGCAATATCCTTCTGTTATTAGGACAAAACAGTTGAATCCCAGAGGTCTATAAGCTAAAACCACAGTTTAGTGAACACGAGATCTTTGGATAGTTTGGAATGTTTAGGATGGTTATCTTGTATAAATGAGAATGATTCTCAACAGAATATTGCTTGATGTTTTCCCAATGCGGCTTGAGGATATTTGCCCATACATACCGCAATATTCGTTCGGTACTATAAAATGGATGTACGCAGTAGGTCAACCTACATCACTTGGGAGGAGGGAACAGCACAGGAATATTCATACATTAGATGGAATTTGAACCCGAGTGGTGGTACGAGTAGTGTTTTGCGATAACCACGTGCAGTATGGGCGACATATCGCTAGCATATGACTGTGACTGTGATACTCATGTGACTGTGATACATATCTCTTAGGCTACGATCAGCATGTATATCGTCTACTGGAGTCTACTTTTATTGCTCCGTCAAAAAAATAATTCTGATATTATCCGATCAACCCCTTATTGTACCTTCATTCAAACTGCAACAGAGACTATACGATGGGTACAATGCTTCAGCGTGGCCTGTTAAACCTAAGAGTAATACGGTTTACTGCCAACAAATTTATTTTAGGTATGCTTTATTATGGAAATAATCAGAGGCAAGTTTCAACATCCGACGTAAGACACAGTGTGATTGCGGATCCATGTATACTCCGAATGGCGATCCATGTATAGCGGATCCATGTAAGGAGATTCTTCTGTCAACAGTGTCAATTAATTCCTCTTGCCACTATTCTGATTAATTTAATTCATCATGTCACTATTTTGATTCATTTATATTATGCGCAATTTTTGGCTAACACATTAAACACATTATTACGTTTTAAGTAAATTAATCACACATTAAAATAATCTTTCCACTACCTGTTTTTTAATACTAAGTTTTCTAAGTTTCATATTACTGGCATATAATATACAAAATTATTCATTATTAAGAGAGCATAAAATTATAACTTTATTATTTGTTAATATTTTGACATGCACCTCTCGATCAACATATTCCAAAAATAAATACTCTTTTTACGTTTCAAAATGTGCATTGTTAAAACTTTCGTAGTTTCACAATAAGAAATTTCCTCAACTTTACTTGAAACTTTTGGCACGAAATTTCAACAACACGGTTATCAAAACAGGGTGAATAAATAATCAAACAATGTAATTTTACATTTGATAAGCCAGGATAACGCGCGAAATCGTGAAGCGTTTCACATTTTTGATTTTCCTTTGTGCGTTTTATGCAATTCTGGACAAGTTTTTAACGCTAAACATTTGGACAGGTTCACTGCACTACAGAATTTTAGTGACAAGATTCAAAGGTACTGGACAACCCGCGAGCGATTGGTATAATAGCCAAGTGCTCGTCACTGGCTAACAACAACAGCAACAGCATTTAATTAGCTGTTGTTGTTGTTTGCCAACAGCCTTTATAATGACTAACTGCTATAGCGGGGAATGAACTTGTACGTCTTTAAAGACTTAAAACTCTCAATTTAGCATTCTAATCATTGCATATTCTCCTTAATTTTCAGACACTGAATGTCAACTTCTCTTTGTTAAATACCTTTCAATATTAAGTTTAATATCGTTTAAATTTTTATATGATCTTTTTTCCTTTTTTTATTATTTGATTGTTAATTTTTGCCATAAATTTGACTTACGGTAAAGAGCATAATTACTTTTAATGACCATTTGCCAGGACCGGTGATCGATCCCTGGTCACATAACCACGTGATTTGCGTCCTCTATCTCGGTCTAACAGCATTCATTGTCACCTAGTAGGCTCAAGATAAAAAGGCGTAATTTAGATCTTAGAACGCCAAAAAATAATTAAAATCAAAGTTTTCTGAGGCTAAAGAGGTACGAGTTGCCAGTCTTTGAATTACAATTTTTCTTTCTGTATTTCTACAGTGCCTAACTTTTCTGGTGGGAAAGTCCGTTATTGAAGGCATCCAAAACTTTTAAACTTCTAAGAATTTTACAGAGCAGAAACTGCGACAAAGAAATTGTTGTTATGAGGTGCTTAAGAAAAGAGAAACGATGAAAATAAACTTCACTTTGATATGAATTACTGTGAAAAACTTTTAATCATAGTTCTTTACCTTCTATCAGGTTAAATGTAAATAATTGTGACTCGGCTTCCTGGTAAAATAAAAATAAAATTCAGAATTAATTACAAGATAAAAAAAACTTTTTATATACCATGTTTTTAAATTTTCTATTGAATCATATAAACTTGACAATTCTATATATTAATAAATAATTTTTTAAAAATTTTTTTGATGAATTATCCCATCAACTTGAAAGAAAATGATCAAATGCGTAATCAATCGTTTAGCTAGAGAATTGGAAGTTAACTTGTGTTTAACTTTTCGTTCCCGTCCTGGCCGATAGATGGCTGCACCATTCTACAAAACAAAATTAACTGAAAATGAATTAAATTCTGCTTAAAGGTGGCTAAAAGTATTAAAAGAATGCATTGTCATCGTGTTCTGGGATATTCTAAAAGTTTCAAATGTCTAACTAGTCGGGAAGTTAGTTAAAAATCGATTGCAAAATTTGTACTGGGCAAACACACAAACACACAAACAAACAAACAAACAAACAAGAAAGCGAGTTAATAAAAGCATGGTAAATAATAGGCTGAGCTTTGATATTATCGCAGAAGTAAGAAAAATTATTTATGAATCAAAATTCGGGTTTTAAATGCATGAAGGTTGCATTAAAGAAATTTTAGATTGATAAAAATTATTACCTTTTCAAAGTATCTACATGTAAAACAAGAAAATACTCTTCTATTCTTTCATATATTCTTTTAACACGTTTTAATTCATAGTAATTTTAAAGCATTGATACGATATTTTTATTTTACAAAAACTTCGACGTTATCCCCCCTCCCCTGGACAGCTGAGAAATAACAAATTGGAGAGGAGAAAACCCGAACGTACAGTTAATAGGTTGAACTAAAAAAAAAAAAAAAAAAAGAGGCCACAACAGCAAACTAACAGATCCTCCTCATCCGCAACCTTAAAATTCTCTTCCACAGATTTCAGCTCGAGGTAATTGGAGAGAAATTCTGTGGTAAACAGAACACTTTGAGAATTACTGACTCTTTGTATGCAGTGGTAAAAGACGTTGATAGCGACGCGTCAGAATGTCGAAGACATACCTCCAGGCAATTACAACGCGAGAGATATATGCAACAGGATGCGTTGCATCCAGAACCCGATTTTAAACATCATTCTTATTTACACTATACTATCAATTTCCACACTTTCTTTTTTTTTTTTTCGAACGAAGTGTTTTCACATCATTATTTCTCTTTCGGAAATACATATTTTACCTGATTTTTGTTTGCACAATTAGGGAAAAAATGTATGTATTCGGTTTTCTGGTATCTTATTAGGTTATGCAGTTTTTCTTTTTCATTGAAAATGTACCGATAGCTGTAATTTCACTTTCAATGGATCTAGCTGTGAATATATAGCAAACAAAAAAAAAAAATGTTTCTGCGGCTGAAAAAACAATTTCATAAGGTCAGTGGACGTAGCCAAAGTTAGGTTAACGTGGTAAATGCTTGAATTTCACTTTCGTCTTCATGAATCAAGGTCAAATTTATCATTTGTGCATATGAGAATATATATATATCTATCCTAGATCAGTGGCAGATGAAACATTTGGTTGCCCCACGTGCAATTTAGTTTTGAGACCCCTTGTTCTAAATACTATTAATAAATGTTTTTTAATTAAGATATTTTATCTCGCCGGAAAGGGAATTTTATTGGTCAGTTATTAAGTAGTAAAAATTTGCACCACGATGGCTTCCTTTCGGCGAACGGCAAATTGTCCAGATGAAGATGAAATCTTGTCCTGAGGTTCTTAGAATTGATCTCTTTTTGAAAATGCTAAGTTTCGGAGGCCTCCCAAGCTCGAGCTTTTTGTGCCTTTGCCATGATCCGCTAATGCCTCATATGCATATAATTATTAGCTCAAATCTGTAACTTTTTCTGTAAGTAGGCATGTGTGCGTATAGGGGCCTACGTGCAAATTTGAAAGACAAAAGACCTTTTTCCATTTTCAAGACCAGCTTGGATGCTGTAAAAGCATAATAAAGGAACTTTATGTGGTACCATAATTATGAAAGAACAAATCTATGATGCCCGGTATAAAGGGCTTAAGTAAAAAAAAGTGATTTTTCGATATTTGTTAGTATTGATTAAAAAAAATCTTTTGACTTGTATAACAGGCTTGAATCTATCAATTTTGTATACAAAAGTACATTTCTTTGTATAAAAGACTCAAGTCGAAATTATTGTATTGCGATTGGTATAAAAACCAATTACTTGGTATATTTAAATCACTGTTTTTGACTTAAGCCCTTTATACCGGGCACCATAGAAATACTAGTACAATAAAAGTTAAAAAACGATATATTGGGACTTCCTTTAGAAATTGCTGCATGTAGTACTAGCTGCTATGATATTCATGCATGACCACGGAAGATGAAACGAAAGTAAGAACGGTCTTCAGAAGAAGATATTAATCCCTAAATGTCCAAGCTGCTTTTTCCCCACGTAGGACGAGATTGCTAATAATTTCTTCTGGTAACATCACCCCTACCTCCATCAGCACTGTTTACAAGTGAATATAATGTCGTTGTTGTAGACGGGATAGAAGGCACCAGTCCAAAGGAACGCATGTAGGATCTATGGACTTTAATTAAGGGGAGAGTAAGGGCCAGTTCATCCAAATAATGTGTTAACTATCCTGCAGCATGTCACAAGCCCCTGTGAGAAGGGATCTAGCATAATAATTCTGAAACATGAACAATTGAGTCCAATGGTACCTCCGCATGCATATACTCAAGAAAAATTACCACATCTCATTTGCTCTTATAGTTACAATTCCTCTTTCCAATACCTGGAACTTTTTACGACCACCCTGCAAAATTTATCCTTCGATAAGAAGAGCAATCTACCAATGCCTTTCATCAATATTTGTGGCAACATTCTGTGTTTCATCCTCGCTTCCTGTGTTTCATCAGACTTGATGATATCTGAAATCCTTGCTGAGACTGAATACACACTTATCGGTAAAAACTAAAAGTTCCTCACCCTGTTGCTGTGCTGTACAGTATTTGAGTTTGTTGCACCACAGAAATTTAAATTTCAGGTGGAGAAATGTTAACAAGAAATGCGTACTACCGTATAGTAAACATTACACCTTTTTTATTCGCTTTGATCAAAGTAAAATGTGATATGAAGCGTCCTGTGTTGTCCCATTCCCATATTTTCCATTGTTTGGGGTCTATTCTTCTAGGGCGCGCTGGAGTGTACAGCAACAATCGTTGTACTTTCCTTTTGGGGTACGATCACAATCGATTCTTCGAACAGCTGCACCTGTCTTTCCAAATACCACCCCCGTGAACGACGCAACACTTTAAACTATCCCGAGGTATTCAGCCACATGTTTCATCCATCGCCCTTTTTTGGAACTTGTAATCTCAAGACCACAGAAAAGACATCAAATTCACTTCCGGGAATCTGGTTGTCTGTAGCACAAGTTTGACCAAATGCAATGTCTATTGAATAGATTACTCAATGAATCTTCACCTTTAGGAAGCTTTCACATAATTACTAATTGCTGCTTTTAGCCGTTTAATTGTTAACGCGTGACTCTTTTGTCGGATGTAATAAATCATATGATGTACACAGGAAAAATAATCTACATTTTAGTAAATTTGCATGTTCACAGGATTTTAACCTAGGTATATTGCAATGCAAGAGCAATAAATTCCATGTAACGGGAATCAGGACCTATGACTATTCATTATACAATACACTTCACTGTACATATGCATAACAGATCTTCCCGAAATCTAGTGCTACGTTCAGCGGAAAAAGAAAAACAGTTCCAGTTAACTTCGTTTAGAGCAGCAAAAGATATGGATTGTGAATCAGAGGAAAAGGGTCTAGTTGTCTGACGAATCCTTTTTTTTTAACTACACCTACCAAATTGATATATAAGGATATTTCTTTCCAGGACAACCCTTATCGTGTCTTGTTACATATATCTTTGAGTTTATCACGGCCGGTATCTACTTCGATGAATGAAAGAATTACATTTTTGAATTAGAGGCTAGAGTTACTAATATATCGTTACCCATCATGCCTATCCATTTTTATTGATGGTTTATTCCAGAGTACAAGATTATTTTGAAGACAATGTATCGTGTCATGTCACACTACATTCAAATGATTAAAGAATTATTACGCGAATATTTTCGTGTCGCATTGATTTTTTAGTTTCTCGACACTTAATCGAACGAATATCTGTAGATCGATAATTTCCCTCAGATCTCTTTAATAAGATTTCACAAGATGATAATCATTTCATTATTTACTATATATATATATATATATATATATATATATATATATATAGAAAGAGAGAGAGAGAGAGGGAGGGGGGGGGAATTTAAAGAAAGAGTTATAACGATGCAAGGAAAAGTGACGACAACAGAAACCGCAAATAACATTAATGATAATAATGATAGTAATAATAGTATTGAATTCCGACACCAAAGGTCATGAATACAAATACTGTAATAGGCCGCAATCACTGCTCTTAAAAGGACGAAACAAGTTGAAATAGATGAAGAAATGGAGGTAAGCCTGTGAGCCGATAGAAGCCCGTTGCCTAACTTATTGAATTAAAAAATAATAATTATGCAATAATCTTTTAAATGTTAAAACATACAGGATAAATGGGGATTTCCATGTGTTTCCGGTTTAATTAACTTGGTTTTAACTCTCAATTTTTGTTAAAAAATAAAACACCTTTAAATGACCTTTTGGTATCTTTGATGAGAGATTCCATTGTCTTTCATTACATTACTAGGACTCCGCTATGATTTTATTTCAAATGATAACAATGAACATAATATGTAATTCGTATTGAGAAAAAAGTCTTAAAAGAGCAAAACAGTATGTTGGGAAGTACATTCCATAATGTATTGGAGAAAATACCGGAAACTATGCAAAATTTATACTTATCTATATATATAAAACAGTTCCGTAACTGACTGACTGACATATAACGCACAGACCAAACAGCTGGACCTAAAGGGCTGAAATATTGCATGGCGATTCTTCTTATAATGTAGAGGTGCACTAAGAGCGATTGTTGAAAAATTCTTCTTAGATTTTTTAAAATTAAATTTTAAGTTGTTTTTGAAACATTCTTTAAAGTTTACATTTAAAATAATTATCGGAGGGTTACAAAATTTATATCACGAGAAAGATCCTAAAAAGTGCTTTAAAATGAAATCTTTTTCGAATCTTTACCTCCCGTTTCTGATGTTTGGTGAATTTTTAAAGATTCATTTTTAGAATTTAATTTATTAAATGCAGATCACGTGGTTTCTTTTCTTTATGTGATACTTTAAATTAATTTATCGACACTTGCATAACAACGAAATAAATTGACAAAAAAATTAAAAGTGACAAAAATTAAAATGACAAAAAAATTAAATGGAGTTAAAAGTTAAAAGCTTTTGAACATTCTTTGACAAAAATTAAGAATTTTTATGAAACCTCCAAAATAATAAGTTATTTTTTAAGGGTATTTGTCGCAAGAGATAACACTGATTACGAATAAAATAAAAATTCTTAAGAAAATAAAATGCAAAAATAAATAAATAAATAAATAAAGCTATAAATGAAATGTAGAAAAATATTACTTGTTTTAGTGTTTTTTTCGAATTATTTAATTTATAGAAATAATTAATTAATTTATAGACCTTTGTATTACTGAAGGAAATTACCGAAACATACTATGTGATTTCGTGCTTAGAATTCGATACTTGAAAAGATTCATATATTTTTAAACAGGTAAAATTAGAAAAAAAACCTCTTTTAATTCCAATTATTTTACCGTAACTGTCATGCATGGAAGGTCCAGATTATGAATAAATTTTAAATATTACTTTAAAAGATAAATGCGATTTACTTTTCCGTTGAAAGGGTAACTAAATCTTAACAATTTTTATTTAAACATATTTGGGTCATATAAATTAAGAATCATGAAATTTGTGGGATTTGTTGGAAATCTTATGGGATGTTATTATAGCGAAGAAAACAAATTAAGATTTTTAAGACAAAGCATTAAAATAATTGCGTTTTAAAAATTAGTTTTGTAAAATAACGTTAAGAAATCGTGTACGTTAATCAGACACTAGAATAAAGCCACACAGAAGAGGTTAGTACCATTAAGAGTTAAATAAATAAATGTATGTGTGGGCATTCTAAAGATGGATTTTGATACCCATATGTAAATAAATACGAACATTATGAATGATAAAAATTGTTGAAAATTTTATATATAAAAGATAAATTTTTCGTTTTTGGTTAAAAATAACGAAAATAGTTAACGAAATATTGCTAAATTATTAATGTATAATTTTTATAATTCATTGAGATAATTATATTTGGACCTATTACTACGATGATGTGTTTTATTGCAACATAGATTTATCTATTTAGCCCGATGTACGTAGAAAGCTGAAAAACCCAGATAATCCAATAATGGCCCTACACACCATAAAAGAAGGGCTATACAGAGATTTGAAATACACAACATGAAGTTATTTTCTTAGCGTTTAATTAACCTTTTCCTTACAGGGTGAGATAGCATGTATCCCAAGAACACGGGCCCAAGAATGAATAAATATATATATATAAATATATATATATATATATATATATATATATATATATATATATATATATATATATATATATATATATATATATATATATATATATATGCGTGTGTGTGTGTGTATGTATATATGTATATAAGTATATATATATATATGTATGTATATATGTATATATATATATGTATGTATGTATGTTTGTGTGTATATATATATATATATATTCATTCATTCTTGGGCCCGTATTCTTAGGATAGATGCTATCCCACCCCGTAAGGAAAAGGTTAAAATAATCATAAATCTTACACAGAATTTCATATTCTTTTTCATCATAGAAAAAAAAGTCAACTGTATTTATTTAACGAAACATGTTGACATTGCTACTGTTAATTTTCTATTTATCACTGATTCTTTCCTTTTGCATAGTACCGGTATTCCGCATAATAAATAACTGTCATTGAATGATTAGGAGTTCAGTGTGCGATATACAATATTTCATCATTTTTTTATCAGCGATGGCCCAGTTGGCAAGGGCAGCGGGCCAGTGATCTGAACGTCTCTGGTTCGATGCCCATATCTACAAATCCATCGCCGTGTACACTAATGGCAGCTGGTGCACGTAAAATCCGTAGTGGCTGCAAAGTCCTCCAAGTTCTCAAGTTTACCTCTGGAGTTGTGGAGTCAATAATTCCGCTCTCGGCACTTGACTCGGTTCTAAATTACGTTACCGGCTTGTAGGGGGTAATGCTAGCCACCTATACGGTGCCCCCTTAAATGAATGGCCAGCAGACTCGGCTGCAAAAGTGTAATGGATTAAGTTCCAAAATTTACATATGATACAACAACATAACTTATTAACGATTTGTGGTATAAAAGATTTATTAACAATTTGTGGTATAAAAAATTTGAAGAACCGTTTGCAATAACTCCATGCAAAAATGCTATTGATGCAGTTTCAAGGTGTGACAAAATGATATATATTAGTATATAAAACTTAATATTTGTAACTCTACCAGTAGCAACATGCGTCAAGATAAAGTCATTTTCTACCTTACATGCTTTTTAAAAACCTATTTGAGATCTACCATGACACAATAATGATTAAACGGCCAGGCTTTGCTATATATACGTAGAGATATTAACGTAACCACGATTAAAGTCATTTAAAAGCTTTGTAAAACGAAATGAAGCTTAGATATTGTTCATTAAATAATATTCTATGATCACTTAATGGATTTTATTGAATTTGCATTAAAACTGTTTTAATCCGTTCAACTCGGCACCCCGGAAGATAGAATCCCGATTGCGCCACTATAGTGGGCGATACAAAGTCCATTGATGATTCACTTGCACATTTCCCCCAGTGTCTATATCCCAGAAGTATTTCCCCCTTCATGGTTCGCTCAAAGGAAGACCTTGTTTCTCGCACTCGAGCACCTCTGTTGTATCTCACTCACTTGATTAACGCAGACAGTACTTTGCAACCTTTTTTTTTTTTTTAAATCTTCTCACACAATTCTGTTACAAAAGATAATACAACCGACTCTTTTTCTATGATAAAAAAGTTTTTGTTAGATTTATATTTATTTTAAGGGTACTCACGACCCTTAAGTCGAGGAAATAAGGCATATTTTCATACTTTTTGACTCTTTGTAACAATTTCCATTTACTCCCAATTTTTCCAAATTTTATGTATATGATAAATTGATATATTTATTTTAATAAACAAATTTTCAAGTCTCAAAAAAATTTTAAATAATTTTTTAAATGCTTTAGATATACCTCCAGAAAGCAAAATTTCAGATGTCTTGCGACGTGAGTTATAATTTTGGCAGCATGCCAAACCCAGTCTGTATCGCTTGGGCAAACAGTAAACAGTTAAAGAGAAAAGTACCAAAATGCGTCAAAATTTTGACTAACATATATATATATATATATATATATATATATATATATATATATATATATATATATATATATATATATATATATATATATATATATACACATAACACATACAAAAGAGGTAAGCAACGATAAGTAATCCTACCTTAATATCCCGCGGTAGTTTCGTTAGAAGAGACTACCTGAAATTTGTTTTCTTTGGATTAACAGCATATGTGAAGCTGTAAATAGTAGACAAATTTTCTCCAAGGTTGACATTGAGGTAAGCAAATCCAATAAGGTTAGCACACAGCAGACTTAAATATATATATAGAGGATTATTTTCAATGTGGAAAAAAATGAAAATATGTGTAAGATTTATATTTAATTTAATTAAACGCTAAGAAAATAACTTCATGTTGTGTGTTTGAAATCTCTGTATGGCTAATTTTTTAATGGTGTACAGGACCATTATTGGATTATCCGTGTTTTTCAGTTTTCCGTGTACATCGAGCTAAATTTGCTCGGACGATCGGAAGTTCAATGAATTACCAAATCCAACTGTTTGGTTTTTGTCTCGGAAAATCTATGTTGCATCAAAACACATCCCCGTAGAAATATGTCAAAGTATAACTATCTCAATTAATTATAAAAAATGGTAAGTTATTAATAAAGCAATATTTCATTAATTATTTTTGACCGAAATAGAATAGTTAAAATTTATCTCTCTATATAAAAATTTTAACAGTTTTTAATCATTCGTAATGATTCTATTTATTTTCTGTACTTTGCAAATTAAGTTTTAAGAGGCAATTTATAATTATCGTGAAAGACACAGAAAAATATATTTCAAGTCCAGTTTAGGACATTTTGGTGAATGCAGTGCTGGGGTCCTAGAGACAAGTTACATGTCGATGAATTGACAAAGAAAAAGTTTCCTTTAAAACGACACCTTAATGACTTCTCCTGAGCTGATATTTTTTATTACCTAAACTGGAATCTGCAGGGAACAATGGTAGATCTTTTAGTGCCGGACGTAAAATAGAAACCGCATAATAAAAATGTTAGATCTATGTGGAATTAAAAGAATAAAAACCTCATTATTATTATAGTTTATCAGTTATTTTAGAATAACGTTTTGAAACTACCTCCGACCCTGTTTTAGTACAAAGGTCTGGAGAATTTTACGGTATCGTTGAAATATTAAAAAGGAAACTTTCATAAAAAATCAAAGGTATTTGCATTGGCAGGGTAAGCTAAAGACCAATTTAGCAAAGAAAATAATCATGAAGTTGAAAATTTATAGTATTTGGAGAAGATAAAGTGTTTGGGCCATCATGTCTTGCTTGTTAAGAATTGTTTTCAAATGAAACGGTTGGCATAATTTTTCATATAAACTAGAAATATTTATTCAAAACTATCTGAGAAGGGTTTGAAATAATTTTTTTCTTTTTATAGCTTGTGAGAAGGAGTACTTTCTGATAAAGTATATAAACAGTAAACAATTTGAAAGTGGAACATATTTTGATAATTAACATAAAACATTTTAAACCAAACTTTGCAAATTTTGTGGCATCGCAACTACATCAGAATTTCTTCAGCTAATAGAAATAAATGATAGTTTTATAATCATACATGCGAACATTTCAATAACGAACTTTTGTATTGTTAAACAGGGGCCTCATAATTATAAATAAATGCTTTCACCACTTAAAATATGCTTTTTAATGAAAAATTATTCATAATTATTATAATTTATTAACTGCTCATGATAATAAGAAAATAGGAGATACTTTTAACATTTTACAATAGACAATTTCTTAATTTCTGGCGAGATAAATATTATTAATAGAAGAGAACATAACAATGTTTATTTTGTAAGAGTTATTTACAACATTGATGCTAACATTGTTAATTATTCAGTAAGAGAAATGTAACTTCATATAAATAAGAGCTTCAACTTATTAAGGTACTGATTTTTAATTTCAAATATTGAGCAAGAGAAACACTCAAACTGTTAGGCATTTATTACATGTTTTCGTCACTTGTAACAGCTGGATTTGCACTCTTCAATGAAAAGATAAGAAAGCAATTTAAAGTTCTTTATTATGATTTCATCCCGTTTTATCTTAGCAGTGAAGATTTATCTTAACAATGGGAAGTTGTATAAATAAATAGCATGTAATTCGTGAAAGTATAAAGTACGTAATTAATATCAATAATCACATTATATATGGAAAGTTTACATAAATCATTACGGGTGATTTAATTTTCGATATATAGTATGATACATTGTACAAACAATTAAAGGTTGTTTTTTTTTTGCCATGGGCAACAACGAATGTAAATTACTGTTGGTTTTAAACTCCATTCATATCACTCTCTAAGGAACTGAAGCTCTGTTAATACTTAAATTTGACATCACGGCAATTTGTCACTCCCCCATATTAAATCATTTTTTTTTGTCAAAAAGTAATTAATTAAAAAATAAATTTAAATTACATTCGTTTTTGTCAGCAAGGAAGGAAATCAGAGGAACAATCATACTAAACAAAACAAAGCAAATTGATTGAAAAGTTAAACAAAAATTAAGCATTGAAAAGGACCATTTTAAAGGACCCTTGGAAATAGACTAATTGCAGTCAAATGTCATTTTATAGATAATAATAAAATCAAAGTTCCACATTTTGCAAATTTAATCATCCAAACATTGTAATATATAATATTGTAAAAGAATAAATAAATAATATATATAAATAATATATATGTATATATATATATATATATATATATATATATATATATATATATATATATATATATATATATATATATATATATATATATATATATATATATATATATATATATATATATATATATATGCCAGATTTCCTTTATATATACAGTTAACGTATTTAATAAAACTACACTTCATAACTCCCATTCACTTTATATCGATAAACAAACCGATTGAGCCATGAAAGAGGCTTCATCTATTCGTAGCAGGCAAATAAGTACTTTCGCTCACGTGATAAGCCCATTCTACCGAGTCGTGCTGTCTTACTGATTACCGGCATCCGACGACTGTTGACATCGGTAAAAAACCTGGCGTCGCGATTGTCGACGCAATTTTTCACTGCACCCCCTAATGCTACCCGTGGATACTTTGCCGACAGGGGACGGCTCGGCTCCCCGGGCGCTTTACTCTGCGACCAGCGTTTGACGATGGGACACTTACCACCAGAGTCCGGTGACGTGCAGCATGTAGATCATGCAGAGCAGGACGCAGAGCATCCGTCGGCAGTCCATGCGAGCGACCGAACACTCCCAGCACTCTCCGCCGTACCGTGGAGACTCCTTCTTTCGCGCTGATGTTTTGTCTGCGCGTGGAGAATGTGGAAAAAAGCAGCGTGTTCCTCGGATCCTCCCGTGCACTTGTTGGGAGGAGGAGGTATGCGAAGAGCGGGATCCTGGAAGCGGGGGCGGTCCGCAAATTGAAGGAGTTCAGACATAGGTCGTTTCTGGCCTAATAATCCGGACACTGCGGTGGGGTTTTATTAAAACGGAGGAAGAATAACAGGCAATGTTCAAACACTATTTTAAGACTGCTTTCTAAAATGCCATATAAAACTATGAGATGCGACTTTTGTCGTATGTGGTTGCTTTGCTTATGTAATTATGTATTATGTAATTAATTATTATATTACCGTTTCGCATTATTTTAATATTTAAAAGGATGTGCAGTATTATGAAAATGCAAATATATAGTTAAGCTTTCAAGAATGCATTTCGCATTCTTGAAAGGTTCTTCTCTGTTTATTAAAGCCATCGTCGAATCTGTTTATTAAAGCCATCGTATTAAGAAGATTAAAGTTTTGCCCATTGGAGGTCTAAAATAGCTAAAACACAGAATTCAACCTGTAAGGATCCTGCTGAAAACTGCCTGGCTAAGAGAACCATGCATCGCTTAATACAGCATGAAATAAGTAGAAATTTTAGGATAAAAACTAATTATTGTGCTTTTAAATCGATATTATTAAGGATAACTGAGTTATTTGTTTGTGGAATTTGTAAATCGAGTGCTTTTACCGTTAGCTGATTTTTTTCTCAATATGAAGGAATGTGCTCGAACACCAGTTTATCACAAAAGAATTTTTCACTGCACCCCGTAATGTACAGAGGTTGGTAGCGTTTTAAATTGTTCTATAAAATGTTTTTGTATTAAAATGGGGTTTCTAACTAAAACTTTGAAATGGTAATTCTGTATACAAACACAAAATATTCTATTTTCGATCGATGACAGAGTAAAAAAATGGGAGTTAAATACTACTGGCAGTAGATGAACTGTATACGACTCTTGAGAGATTATAAATTGCTGTATCACAGGAAACGCTTTAAAAGGCACTAACTGAAAACTGAAGTTCTATATGCGCTGCTTATAAGCGTAGTGATCCAAACCGCTTTCCAGTGGTGCAACTTCAAGGTTCGAATTCATTGATCTAGAACCGTTGGTAGACCTTATTTCTAAGATTTCTTTTTTCCGTATTTTTTAATAAAAATTGGAATATTCTACTTTTAGCGTAAGGATATAGAAAATTAGTTATTCGCACTGAATTCTCACATTTATTTCCTATTCTTCAATATTCATTTCTTAAATGGATTTTACAGCTTGGGTAATTTTACCAACGCATTATGCATTAGACTTCCGATAACACTGAGTTCCCACACGGAAATCGGAGTTTCCTGTACAGAAAATTAGAAAATCCCGACTAATCCAAAAAAGACGTTGTACACATGGCAAAATAAGAAACTTTCAGATGGTTTAAATGCACCATATCAAATGATAAAAATGATTTAGTTAAAATAGTAGTAAAACCATTAATGATTTTGGGGTTTTTTTTTTCTGGAAAGCCTTTACACTCCTATGTTTACAGATCACGTTGACTGCTTTTAGAGAGTTTCTTTTTTATTTTAATCCTTTTCTTTTGCGATGCTTATATGCAGTCGTCAGAACTAATAATCCTCTAATTCAAGTTGTGCTTTCATCGTGATATGTTCTTTGAAGATAATCCTTTGGTTAGTAAAAAAGTTCCTTTAAAATAAGTTCTCTTTAAAAAAAAATACCGCATATTTGGTACGTTATCAGTGTGTTAAATCCCTATTTCAAATTTTTAGAAGCCTCAAATAAATAGTACTAAACCTTCTAAAACCTATATAAATTTTTACTTTAGTTTACACATTAAATTTTATTTCTAAAGATATAAATTTATGGTTGCAAAAATTTCTCAACGCAACTCTAAAGGGAAAAAGGTCCTGTTTCTTTCATATCGAAAACGTCGATGTTTGGAATAACTGTGCTCGTGTAAGATTCTCTCGTATTGAATTTGAGGTATGCTCATAGGCGCGGTGGCCCAGTTGGCAAGAGCAGCGGTCTAGTGATCTGAAAGTCACTGGCTCGATCCTCGTCGCTAACAAATCTACAGCTGTATACACTAATGGCGGCTGGTGCACGTAAACTCTGACATGGCTACAATGTCCTCCAAGTTCTCAAAATTACCTCTAGAAGTGCGGGATAAAGTGTTCTGGTCTCGTCACTTGACTCGGTTCAAAATTATGGGACTGGTCCTTTGGCCAAGTCGGACTCCGCTTGAAAAAGGTTCTAACTATGATATATATAGAATTTATATATCAACACATTTCTCTGGAGAATCAGAAAGAGCCTAATCACTAAGAGAAGGCTAAATATTATTATATTAAATAATTTTTTACACAAGAAGGGGGGGGGGGGTTGTATGCGTCAAAACAGAAATTGTCTCTGTTTTAGTAAATTTTTTTCGTTTTTAACGACATTCTCTAAAAACAGAGTCAGAGAAAAAAAGTAATAGGGTCATCGAATGCTAATTTTACGGCTATGAAGAAATTAGAATCATATATATATATATATATATATATATATATATATATATATATATATACAGGTGGTTATCAAAATAATGGGAAAATTTAGGAAAATCATGAAATTATTTATTAATATGGCATAGGACCATCTATGGCATTTAATACCGCCTGGATTCACTAAGGAAGTGAATTATGCAAGTCATGAATAGTGGTTAAGGGAATATTATACCATTTTTTATGGATAAATCGTCAATGCTCCTGTAGAGATGCTATTGCTGGATATTGAATCCTGACTCTGCTCCCTAAAACAGACCACAGCAGTTCGACGATATTGAGGTTAAGGGACTGTGCGGGCCAGATAAGGTGTTTGACTTGGTCTGTCTGTTCCTCAAACCACGACCTGACAAGTCCAGCTGTATGGAACGGAGTATTATCATCATGGAGAACGCCATCTCCTGCAGGAAACAGTTTTTGCACCATAGGATGGATCTGGTCGGCTAAAAGTTTGACATAGTCCTTCCCAGTCAATCTCCCTTTCGGTGTTACAATAGATCCCTTTTGAAAACCATGAGATGGCCGCCGAAACCCTAAGAAATTCCCTCTCCATGTTTGACAGCTGGCATGAGACAAGCATGATAATACGCTTGTGTAGGTGTTTTCAGACATACGCACGTCCTGTTGCAGGGGACAAAGTGAACAATGATTCGTCTAACGAAATGTCATATTTCAAGGTATCACTCGACCAGGATTTGTGCTCATGGCACCACTGTAGAGGACGGTTTGTTTTCACATCTGTTACAAGTGACTTGGGAATTACTACTCTGCCGTAAATGTTTTGTTTTTGAAGTTTTCTCTTACCTGTAATGACTGGCACTGGAGCCTGCAGATTCAGGTAATGCTCTACGGTCACTTTGGCTGCAGTTGTCTTCTTTTTTGATGTGACAGTCCTCTTCAACACCAGTCAGTCTCTTTCACTTAGCTTTCCCTTTCTCCACTATTCTGTTTCCAGAAGATGTCTTTCCGTGAACTCTGTATGCCATCATGACTTCCGATATCATAGCTCGGTAAACACCCAAACCCATGGGGGCTGTTGTAACAGCTACTCCAATTAAACACGCTTCAACAATTTGCCCTTCTGCACGGTCTACAAGCTTTGACATCTTACGCTATCCCCCAAAAAGCCTGATGCCCATAGTTTCATTACTGCTACTTTAGAGTAGAATAATGTATACACTATATTCTGTAAAAAAATATTGGTCCCTAAACTTGTTTTTTAAGGAATACGAAGCACTTCCATAAACACCACTAATATTGATGTGTTCCCATTATTTTGATAACCACCTGTGTATATATATATATATATATATATATATATATATATATATATATATATATATATATATATATATATTCATATATATATATGCGCGTGTGTGTGCCTGTATGTATATATATATACTGTTGGTAATTTTCAGTTTTAATTTGTGAAAATCTTTTCTCAGCTCTGTAGCCTATAATACACGCATGCCATACTTCAATTTTTTTTTGTAAATATAGTGAAATAATATGCAAATTATTACATACCTACATATGTATGCACATACTACCTGACACATATTTTTCGTTATGCATAAATATTATTTGATTCATAAATGTATTATTGAATTATAAGAGATATTATAGAATAATTAATATACAGTTAGGTAACAAACAAGATAATTTTTTCCTCTTCAGATTTTAATGTCATCCAAAAAAGACGGAATAATAACCAGCTTAAAAGATCTAGATAGAAATCCAGATAGAAATTACTAATTTACAGGTGTCGGGAAATAAATACCCCAAAGGTTGATGAATAAATATAACTAAAAATATATAATCCAACAGAGCTAGATAATTATAAGAAGAATGCAGACAAAAAACAAGCAGAAATCAAGCACTCAAGGATCCACGCACCAGAGGCAAGATTCTGTAGTAGTGCCGGAACTGAACCAAAAATCGAGGTAACCGACTGGTCTCGTCATCAGGGAGCCTAACCAAATCAGTTACCTCAAGGGGAACTTTCTGAATAGGATGCAGGTATAACCAAAAGACATCCTAAGGCCCCAAGATCCCTATTGAAACATTTAGTCAAAAGAAAATGAAAGACAGAGACAACTTACAGTAAGGGCTCAACGCACCATACATGCAAGTACACATACAATCCTAATGAAAAGCCAAAGATGCATACATAGCCTAATTCCGTAGGTGACGGTTATGGCAAAACAGCAGCCAATTTTACCCTAGTAGTTATGTCACTGTAACAAAACCACAGCGCCACACCCCATTGAAGTTTAAACAAATGTAAACAGAAACCCTATCCTAAACGTCTTTAAATTTTCCTGAGTCTAAATGCCATTTTTTTAAAACTCTTAAATTGCCACTTTAAAACTTTCAAAGGGCACTTGAAACTTGCGGGCTGCTCGAGTTGAAGAACTGGAAATAATATAGACACATTCTTAATAACGTACGTTTTTCTAGTACTTATAATCCTCCACATGTTGATGATTCAATTATTATACGTGTATATGTGATTTTTTAAAATTCTTAGGTATGCTTTCATAACATTACAGTTCAAATATCTTAGTTTAGTATAAGTCAAATATATCAGTTTCGTATAAAACAAATATATTAAATACATTAGTCTAGTATGATATTATTATGCTAGATCTTTAATGAACTAAATATATCTAATATTAGAGAGTGAAAACTTTTATATAAGATTGGAGTTATAACGCGAACATAAAATTCATTGTGAGTACCCCCCCCTCCCCCAATATATGTCTTTTATAGAACATAGCTTCAAAACAGATACTTAGGAATTATACGAACAAAATTTACAACTAAAAGCGTCTTTCATGTGGTGTTTATTAGGATAAAGGAATGGTAAAATTAAACAAATACACAAAGTTACAAGCTAATTTGAACGGTTATAAAAACCCCGCTTATAAATTACTGATTTAAAGGTGTATTAAATTACTGATTTAAAGGTACATAAATTACTGATTTAAAGGTACATAAATTACTGATTTAAAGGTACATAGATTACTGATTTAAAGGTGCCTCATTTAAAGATTAAAATTGGGCTAAATTGACATTCAGAATTTAATTACCATACAATAACGTAGTATATTATTAGTAATAAATCAACATAATCATAAGTTATCCGTTATATATTAGTGATAAATAATAGGTATGAAGGCCAAATGGAGAGATAAAATCGAGCGACAGAATTACATTATTCTATCTGTAACACAATGGTCATCTACTTAAAAAAACGTGTGGAACTACTTAAAAAAAATTTCTTTTATGTCCAGAACTTTTCAGTCCAGGTATATCATGATATTTCACTAAAGCCCATGTAATGCACGATATCCTTGGTCTTTGCTATTTCGCCATTTCAGACTTGTTGTAACAACTAAGCGATATCAATGAGTTAAATAACTTATAACTAACTAATATTTCATCCTTACTATTTAAAAGATTTAATCATTGTCAGACTTATGGTATTTACAAGAGTATATTTAGCTTGATTTACAGCCGTTTTGCAACTAGCATGAGATTTTTTTTCACCGTCATCCAAATAAAAATATTCAACTTTCTCCATAACATCATGACTGAAACTGGAGGTTTCAGAATTCAGAATACATTTCATTCCGTCACTCTAAACTTAAATTATATAATCTTGTAATGCATTAATCTAATATTCAGATATTTTTGTTTTTCCTCGTATAGATGTATCAATGGTCAAAAGATCGAAAATATGATTACTTCATAGCATCTGAGCAAGTGGTATTACTACTGATATATCGCCGTTTTTAATGGAATAATTTCATCTGTTTGAGTTGCTGCTTCCCATTTTCTCTTACGATATTTTATTGAATCCTTTTTTTTTCTTCTAAGAAATTGAAATCAGCGTTATAGAAACGATTACTGAAATACTATCTTCTCCCGGTGCTAATAATTCCTTTCCAACTCTACATTAAATATGTCGATTTATTTTTAGTATTGCTATCCGAAAATTTCTAGTGCTGCCATCTAGCAGTAGCTTTATAAGCTCGTGAAGTCGTTTAGCATTTTGAGACACGGTAGTGTAAAAAAAAGAAGGCCGAACATCAGAAGGTCTTTTTTCTTTTCTTTTTTTTAATTTGAGGCATCAGATACTTGTATTATCGGATGAATTTTGCTTTCGACTGACTTACAATGGTGCAAAGTATAATTTATAAATCCAGGTATTCCTACAGAGAATATAGTAGAAGATATGACTGAAAATATACCAGCTGAATTAGTTCACTCACTTACTACTGGTTGGATCAGGAATCAAACTTGAAACCATCTGCTCTTCGTTCTGATATTTCGGCATTTGCCAAAAGTCGTATCAATATCTTTTGTGACTAGTCTCACATCTTTGCTAATGTCATTTATACTACGGCTGTACGGTATGTACGTCTTAGAATTAACTTCTCTTAGAGTGAAGCCACATTTATTGTAGTTAATTAATCAAATATTTTTCCGTCACAATTGTCCCCAGTTTACAAAAATCAATTTCAGAGTATTGAAAGTCATTGCCATTGAACTTTTATGGATAATTTCTGTGGCCAATTTTCATTAAACTGTTGTCAGAATTTTTCATCTAAAAGGCGAGTTCTGAAAATATTTACCTTTAGAGAAAATTATCTGAAAAGAATGTGTCTATCATTTAGAGTGATTGAAAATTTTATAAATAATTTTTTTATAAATCCCGAGAAATCTCTTTAATGCGTAAAAATGTCAAAACGTCAAAACAACAGCTATTGATGGACCTTGTATAGACAAAACCAAAAATGTTGTGCGTATTGAACATAAAGTTTTTAATAAAAAGAATTTCAAATTGTTCAAGTTTTTTAGATGCGTATAGATTTTTATTTAAAAATACACTCGCTGGGAAAAAAGGTTTAGAAAATTTGACTAAATAAAAAATATAAATTTTTCTGTCTTCTCCCATATTTTTCTGTCTTGCTATCCATGTAAATGTTTTCGTTAGAATAATGAAGCCTATTACAATAATATCTCTCGTAGAAACATTCCTGTTCATTGTAATTTGCAACAAAGTTAAAGAAAAAATTATGAAACTGATTTCAAAAGATCATGAGGTGGCTTTTCGGTATAGAGGTTAGCACATTAATCCCAAATGCAAAAGGTTCCGGCTGTTAATCTTGGGCCAGTTGGCAATCTTGTACAAGTCGTTTTTCAAGTATTCAAATGGAATTAAGCATGTTTGAATACATTTGGCTCGGACATCGTCTTTAAAGTGACATATGAATAAAAAATTGAGAAATATCGGAAGGTTAGGACACCTCCTCCATTCGATCTCTCGTAGGTGAAAGAGAAGGTGGGGTCAATTATAGAAAGGATAATGATTTGGTTTGCAGATGTGAAAGTCATCTCACATGTGATCGGAATGGTAGAAGGAAGGTGATGTTTTTACCTGTTGTGGGAAGGGAGGAGGGAGGGAAGACATTCAAAAATAAGAATTCCGCACATTGCCGGGTAGCTCAAAAAGACAGATCTGGCTTGAGACCAGGAGACATAGGCTCGCTTTCTGTTCCTGATAAACGGACGTTGTAACTTGCAGCAAAGTTAAAGAAAAAAGTTTTTAAACTGATTTCTAAAGACCATAAGGTGGCTTTGCGGTATAGAGGTTAGCACATTAATCCTAAATGCAAACGGTTCCAGGTGTTAATCTTGGGACAGCGAAGTTATTTTTCAGGTATTCAAGTGGAGATAAACATGTTTGAATACATTTGGATGGGACATCGTATTTAAAGTGACTTACGAATAAAATATTGAGAAAAATTACCAGAAAGTTAGGACACCTTGCTAACAGGTAAAAGAGAAGATGAGGTCTCATAGATAAAAGAGAAGATGAGGTCAGTTAGAAATGATAATGATTTGGTTTGCAGATGTAAAAGTCAGCTCATATCTGTTTGGGAAGGTAGAAGGATAGCGATATTTAACCTATTGTGGTAAGGTAGAAGGGAGGGAAGACATTCAAAAATAAGAATTCCGCACATTGCATGGTAGCTCAATAGGACAGATCTGGCTTGAGGCCTGGACATATAGGCTTGTTTTCAGTTCCTGGTAAATGGACGTTATAATGGCGATAGAGGTTGAGAAGAATGATAATGGGACAAACTTCGCAAAAAAAAAACCAACACTGTTGAAAAAATTCTTTAAAAATAATTATATTAAAAAAAACATAGCAAGTCCAATAGTCCGAGTTATGGTCAGGAAAATAAAAGGTCGAAGCATACGAGAAGCACACATTTGGAAACTACAAAATATTCCATTGGCCACGTAGTTTCCGTAATATGCTAGTTTATTAGATTCAGGAATGGTGCCTTGCTTTTGGCAAGCGGTGCTTACACAGTGACGGAACTAACTCCAATCTAATAACGTTAATAATAGGATCTTCCACAGATTTTCTAACGGAAAGAGAGGAAAGAGAATCTTTAGGAAGACAGCTGTGGCAACAAATACATGGTCCAGATCCTAGATGGCACAACTCAAAATTTCAATTTTTGAAAGCTAGGTTCTCTAAATTCTGCATATATAAATCTTGATAGTTGTACTTCCGAGCTATTTACTTAACAATAAGAACAAAATGGTATGAAAAAGGTACTCGTAGATACCGTATCTGTAAATTCATACAGAAAGTCATCTGAATTATGCTTTTTACCTTAAAGTTAATACAGATCTATAATCAGGATTTCTCTTATTTAAAAAAAATCGTACTTTCTTAAAGATTCAACAATAGCACAGGCCATAAAATAAAAAAAATGATGGAAAACAACAAGATCTGAGGTTGTTGAAAATGAATTAAAGAAGTATGAAATTGTATCAAAAAACCATGATATGAATAAACCCTGGTATTTCTTGTGAATAACTTTGAACTACTGATAAAATTTAGGATATATATAGTATTTCGTCTGAATTTCGTTTTATAAGGTATTTGGTATAATTTGAAAATACACATATGTAAATATATTTGTGTGAATTCTTTTGTAGAGAAAATATATCTAACCTGGTCTTTTCCTTGTAAACAACAGTTGACATTAGCTTTAACATATCTTTATCCTATTATCTTTATCCTATCTCGACGCAACTTTAAGTCAGATTTACTTAGCGAAATTTTGTTTTTATTTAAACAAAATCATATAATCTAATGGTTTAGTTATTAAACTGCAAAATTGCCCAATATTTGAAGACAGTGTCAAAAATATCTTAGCGTATTCTGAGTTTAATAAGGAGCTTTTAGGTACTCTTTTATTCTTCTTTCTCGGGCATTCTTGGTCAGAAAAGTGCCCAGCACAAAGGCCTTAGGCATTGCCACAGTTCAGGTGCGTGCAAAAAACAAACAATGAAACAAAAAAACCGAACGGCATTGTAAAAATACCTGAAAAGCTAACATGTCCTTTATTGATTTCCCATTGACAACCTCACACCATAATTAGATCGCTTATCTAGAAAATCTCAATTTGTCTCGCTTCCACTTATGGACTTGACATTTCGCAAGCTTTTAGCCGCACATAAAATTCGGGAACGTAATAGCAAACATTTATCTGATGGCACATTTGTCTCGAGGCTGCAGACACCTGTGCCGCCTTTAAAGCGCCGTAAAATGTCTCTTTTATCCCCGCCTTATGACTTGTGGCTTTATTGACTGTTGCTTGATGGACGAGGTGGCAGCCGCCATTTGTGGTCATAAGGATCGCGTCGAGTTTAAGACAAAAACCGTTCTGGTTGACTTCCGCATCGAGTGACAAAGCTATCCGGCATTTGCATAGATGACATACTGTTACTCAGAGATTTCTGAATGAGGCTTTTATTTAAATTTAAATTTAAAATTTTTAGAGTTCATATTTCATGTGTAATGTATGCACACTGACAAATATGACCTCTGACTCGAAGACGGAAATTTTTGTGGGACAAATAGTAATAAAAAATCGAGTGATATTTTTCAGATTTTAACGTCAAAAGTCTACAAACCTGTCACACATTCTCACACACATTTTTATTTGAGCTTAAAAATATGTAAGTTCGTTCCGTAATTGGCTTACCGGACAGGCACCGTTCCACCATGGAGCCCTATCATGATCTTAGATAACATAATTTTCCCCTTGAGAAAGATCAGTATCCTTGACCTCAGGCTACATTTATTTTTCGTTAGATACAATTTTAATTCTTCTAAGTCACACCACATATTCTTTCACCTTAAAACTACTGACTTCACTCGGGACTCGAGCCAAGACCTCTTACTTCCCAGACAGTTGTCTTGATCATGCTGTAATCTCCAGTAATGAACGCAACATGCTTTTCTAAAGCAGTGAAGTAAAATTTTTAAATGATTATTTAATATTAAATACGAAATAAATGTTTAATATGCAACAATATGATTGCAGAAAATAAATTTCAACCTCGCACATTTAGTTATTCAGTTTTCAATTCTTTTGCTATCGTACAAAATAACTTAATTACATTTTTGAAATGTTGATTTTAAGTTACTCTTCTATTTTCCTAATCCCATTACAATAAGGAGTATTAAAACTATTTTTACTCGTAGATGCCATACTTTTATTTACTAAAATTTGTCTCTTTCAAAATATTAAGCGAGACCTAAATACATCGTCGGCTTTTGGCACCGAGGGTGCTCTATTCGAATACCCACAAGCACCATTCAATACTTTCGTGTCTGAGCCTGATATGAGCAAGTTAAATCCATAGACAGGAAAGTCTTTCTATGAGGTAAAAGAAGGTGGGAGAGAGTACGATCCCCCAGATGTCGCCCCTAGCGGTGCTTGGTCAAAATTGAGGAAGCGCCTAACTAACTCGGACTCCCACCTACCCTTGTGGTGCTTTGTAAACAGGAGCCGCACCCCTCAGCCCGCAAAGCATATAGGGACGTGTTCTGGAACACTCCCGGCCAAGGGGCATTTGCAACAACAACGGTAAGTTTTTCCTAACTCCAGAACTCTGTTCGTACATAAAAACCAATCTTCCTTTGAAAATTTTATTTACAAAGCATCCTTTTATTTGACACGGGGAATACATCTGTCTGTCAATTTCAATAAGCCTGTAGATTAATATTGTTAATCTATTAATTCTACTAATTATTTCCTAGATTATCAGTCTGACATAATTTTTGAGATAACAAGTTATTAAAACTTCAAACTAGTATAGTATACTTCGTTAGTGTGACTCCTAATCATTTCATTTTTTGCTTACTTACGTGGGTTAATAATTCATTGTTTTAGTGAATGTTTTGGTAAAATATAAAGAATAATTTTAAATGACTGTAAACTATCACTCAGCTGTGAGCTTGGATTTTTTCTTAAATCAAATTATCTTGATGAGGATCAAATTTACTAAGATTATACTAAGCAGAGATAAAAACTGCCAAAACTATAAAGAATTAATGCATGAAAATTGCATATACTAACCTCGGTAAAACCACACTGATACTGGTGCAATATTTATAGAGGGACGTATAGAGATATCATAATAAAATTTACAAAAGCAGTGTTGCGTCTGATAGAAACTGAATTTAAACATTTTATATGTTTTAAAATGGTTTTGGGAGATATCCATAATATTTTATTTTAATGTGAAATATTCACCCATTTGCAGAGGTCAGTGTACCTTCAATTTAAACCGAACTTGATAAATATACATTGAAAAGCTTGTTTTCGTGTACAGATCAAGAAATTAAAAAAATCAACAACAAAAATGTTTACTGATAACACCCTCGAGGAAATTTTCATAAAAAATTATTATTCACGTACGTTTCACCTTTCAGAAAGTATGATGCTTAGTTTTATTCTCAAAAGTTATTTGTTTAAGAAATCTCCCAATATAGGTCAAAATCAGTAAAAAATGTATCAGCAAATTCTTAGATATCTGTGAGTGGATGTTCCGTTTTGAGGATTATCCGTCACGTATAAAATAATTAAATAAATAAATGTAAATTGATGATAAGGATATCAACATGGTGTGTAAAGAAAGGAATACGAGATAATTTTACCAGATGAGCCGAATGGTTAATGTGTACTGTCTACGTAAATTTTTCTTTTTTCAATAAATACTAGTTGACTATTATCTGTAATGTATTTAAAACCCTTGATTAGATCAACTCTTGCAACATAGAAGGCCATTCGTGTTTTAATGTATTCTGGTGTTCTTAAATTAACACGGACAACTGGGGAGCTCAGAGAATTTGGACGAGTTTAATTTACTTTGCAAAATGCGCTTTATCTAAATTACGCTTGGTCGACACAAAACTTCCTAATTAAGCCTAGAGTTTTGTGGTTATAAATGGAGGAGAATCTTAGTTCAGCACTTCAGATCCTTCTAGTTATTACTAACCTTATTCTAATTTATAAGTCCAATCCAGTAATTTGTTTATTACACCTTTTTCCTTATGTTGTGCGGTATCTTTATAGCGCAGATATTACTCCATTACTCCGCATTCTTGACATTCATAAAATTTATGCGCCTAATTGTCCAACGATGTAATTAAATACTCTGTATCGGTCTTTTCTAAAGGAAATGCAACACTTCTAGCTGGAAAACTCTCTACGATAGAGTCATTTAGATAAAATACATAGCCCGGGGATATGCGTAAATTGACACGTTTTCTATTTATACGAGTATCTCTATTAAGCAAAAACAGCTAATGGTCAGTGGTGACCTACATATCCTTCAAAATACTAGCAAAAAAATAATAGTTTTTTTTTGCTTCTTTATTTAATAACAAGTTAATAACAACACTTGATAATAAAGCAAGGTCATGCTGTTGATGAATTGTTATAAACAGCAATTGGGAGTCTTTAGTTGGTAAATATGGAGAAGATCTGCAATCGATTTATAGAAAAAATGAAGTAGTCGATTTTTAAACTGTAATTGCGCCTTTCAGTTGAAATAAAAAAGCAGTTTTATCAAGGGAGTATGTTAAAAATTAATAAAGAAAGTAGAGTACGATTGAAAAAAAGAACTCATTCGTATAGTTGGAAATATATTTGTGTTCACTGACACTCTAATTATGTCTGTTTAACTTTCAGATATTAGTAAAACTTCTTTGCAACAATACCGCGGCAATCGAAAAGAACTATTGTTGGGATATACATTAACAAATAGTCTTAAAAACAAAAGCATATTTAGGTGTTTTAAGTTGATTTTCCCCGAACATAGCTATTATTTTGAACAGGTTTATGCTTTTAAAACTATTTATTCCAGCATTTTCACAGAAATTTTTCTTAGCGTACAAAATATTTAACTATAACTTTTTTGTAAAATAGTCTTTATTCCCATACTGTTGCATTTAATACCATTTTGCAGTTAGTTTAATATGAATTTGCTGAGAATCTTTAAAAAAGATTCTTGGAGAAGAATTTTTTGATATTGTTCACCGTAATAAAGAGGCTTCACTTGTTTGCTTTTATTGTTACCCAATTTTACTGTGCAACACTTTCCTAAATTGAGAAAAGTCCATAGGTGTAAAACGCCGTGCATGGAGGGCTTTCTATAGCTAGGCCCAATATAAAATTTTATTTTTACTTTGTAAACGAGTGAACAACTTAGAAATCTAAGGGGCATTGGTCATCCAAACGTAGTCCTAACAGTCTAATTTTATTTTGGAAATTCTAGTTGTATTAGCTTTATTTTTTTATTAGCACCTTATATCTCGCAGTTAGCTTCAAATTAGTGAAGCAGGTAAAAATCTCAGCATTAGTAAACTTGATCTCTTAAGGAGTGACTGATTTTCTTACTATTGCCGCGAAATTTTCATGCTTTTTGGAACGACATCTGTAAACTTTATTCGATGCCAAGTGACGCTTCTTAAATATCCATCCCTGTTTTGAGACTCTTCATGGGATTTCAGGGGGTCACGAGAATTGTTTTCAGATGGATATGGATTATAACAGGAATAGAAAAAAAGGTTCAAGGTAACGATTGATATGATAAATAATCGATGTGAAGGGCTATCTTTACGAAATATACATTCATCTTTTAATTACCGAAGAAAATAAATAGACAAAACCGACTTAATTGTAGTTGCTTTTGTCTAGAATTTTCATGAAACTATATGGGAAGTTACGAACCGTAAATTCACGCTTGCCTTTAAAAGATTAGTATAATTTAAAACAGATTTTCCATACATTTTTTTTTTAAATTCTAACGAAAAAATTATTAAATTTTTATAAGTCTTTATGAAAATTATTGTAATAAGTCCTTTGATGACTTCATATTTCTACAAGATAACCTCCCAATAAAATTTGAAATGGTTTGCTTGAGAGTTTTTGCTAAAGTTTGACTTTGTCCTGATAAAACAGAATGAAACACAGCCTTTTTAAAAGGTGTTCCTTTTTCAAAGATAGGTATCGCCAGCAGGCCCAATAGCTGCGGACCTACGGCATGCATGGCAGGCAAATACTCTAGCTACTTCATAATCCCAAAAGTGGAATTTCTCTGAATTTTTCCTTGGAACTAATATAGTTATTCCATCGAACCCAACTCACATAGTGGCAAAACCTAGGGCAAATTCTAAGTCTGTGGTAAAGGGAAACCCCGGAGATACCTGTGTATGCCAGAAGGTTTGTTTCTGGCAGTTTTATCATCTTCTAGCCATCTAAATTCGAAATCAAAAATGATGGCCGACGCTTTCTCCTTGCCGTTGAGAGCTGGATTGCCCGGAATTTGTCAGCTATCCGTGAATGATTTAGGAATTCTACTACTGGAATTTTGCTTGCAATGCCAATCTACGGAGCTCATAATAAGGCATAGTCATGACAGCTGGTATGTTCATGATGACTATCATAAACTTATCCTGTTCATGACAGTGGAATCTATTTCTAAAAAACATATCATGCTAGTGAGCATATAATAAGTTTGATAAATATGTAAGTGAACCGAAAAGAGCACTGTATTCTCATTAGTAAATTTAATCTCTTTTAAAAAATTTTACCTTTCATCATTATAATTACATAAAAGAGAGATTATAAGTCGCATATTTAATATTTTTTAGTAGCATAAGCATAAAATAGCTCGGGACAACTGAATTTTCGTACCCCTGCAAGCTGACAAAGAATCTTCGATGATTACCACTCAACGATATATATCTGTCATCCTTTTAAATCTGTGTCTGTAAGGGGATAACGAAGAATGCGAGTGGATTGTTCTTAAATAGACTTGTTTTTATCCTTCACATGAGCGTTTGCTTCTTTTAGTGAGTAGAAAGAAGAGCGGAATTCTTTTATTATTTTTTTAATCTGTTACCTAATATTACAATGACATACCTCCAAACCTACTCTATTATCTGAGGATCAAGGTTTCCCGCACAAAAGAAGCTAATGAAATTTCAATCATCATTCTATAGAATCCCCCTTCTCCAATTCATAATAATAAAAAAATGACCTTTAAATGAATTTGATTAACAGACCTCCTTGTTAAAACAATAGTTTTGCTTGTCGACATCGTGACAGCGAATTTTTTTCCTGCTCGACGACGATAGCATCGAAAAGCAGAAACTAAAACCCGATTTATGAGACGTTCTTTAAACGTCATTTTTCACTTTCTCTAACTTTATATAAACATGACAGGGGATTCAAGTTACTTAGGAGGAAACTTATGTTATGTGACATCTCATTGTTTCGAACTGTCTATCACGAAGGTCTGCTTTTAGAAAGACACCAAAGAATGTCAGCTATTTGTTTCAAAAGTCATGGTAGGAGTTCAATTAATCTATTTATGTAAATTTGGGATATAACTTTTTTTTTATCTTCATCACAGACATTCGTCAGTTCTAAAATAATGCTTCATACGTATCTTGCGTGTAATATATCCACTATTGTATATTCTCAAGATACTGATAGGCTAAATATCATACTTAGCAGAATACAGAAAATAAAAAGCATAACGCTAACTTTTGATTATAACTTGCTGGAACCTCGTTAGCATTTGAGCCATTCCCAATCCAAATTGGTGAAGTCCACTTATTGAAATTTCTGAAATTTTAGTGTCAAAGCACTTGACTGACTCCTAAATTTTTGTATTCATAATAAATTTACCAAATAATAAGGATTAATACCACTGAATGACAAACATTTTTTTTTGCCACCTAATAATAAGTAACTTTTTCCAGAAGCCAATCAAATTGAGTTCATACTCTAGTGTAAATCGTTGCAATAATGCCATTCAAATGCAGAAGCACGTGCTTGACGACAATGGTAAACCATTTTGGTGTTGTCTGATCACAAAAAAAGTAATCCAAAAACTACACCGCCCTCACTGTTCGGTTATACGGCTTTACAGACTCAAGACCAATCGCGCAACAGCAACCCCGCTCGTCACAGGTACCGCATTGCCCCGTGCAATGTATTTCTATTTTTCCTATATACCCATATGGGCAGCCACCATACGTAGATGTATTGACACCGTGCCTTACAACTCCACTTTATTATCAAATAGATTAAAGATTTACAAAAGAACAAGCAGAAGCCACTCCCTCCCACAACATGAGAATAATTGAACAAATGGTTATACAGATTCATAAATATCAAACAACTTATAACAAAGTTAGAAATTTCAGTGAACCAATTATATTACTAACAACGCATACAAGGGAGTGGTGACCCAGTTGGCAAGAGATCTGAATGTCCCTGGTTCGATGGTCGTCCCTGCAAATCCACCGCCATGTTCATTAATGGTGGCCGGGGCACGTAAAATAGGTCGTGGCTACAATGTCCTGCAAGTCCTCAAATTCACCTCTGGAGGTGCGGGGTCAAGTGTTCCGGTCTCGTCACTTGACTCGGTTCAAAATTTCGGGACCGGTCATTTAGCCAAGTCGGACTCCGAACCTTGTGGTGCTAATTCAAAACAGGAGCCGCCCCTTTAAGCCCAAAAGCCTGTTAGGACCTGGTGAATGGAACCTCCAACCAGGGGGCATTAGCAACAACAACAACGCATACAAAGAGAAACGAACCAACATATACAATACAATTGACCATATAATAATATTGTACCAAATTCGTGGTACGGAAAGTTATTTCACAAGTGAATTCAAGAAATGAAATAAATATGCCAGTTACCACAATTGAAAAACAGAATTTATAAACAGCAAAACTAACATACAGTCTTCTTTTAACAAGTTACAGCAGTAGACAAAAAATATTACTGCAAATCTTCGCTGAAAGTCAACGATTTTCAGCACCTACGTATTCTTCTTTAACATGGAGGAATTTTAATACACAATCAATTAATACAATTATTAATTAATTATAAAATACGACCTTATAAATATTCCTAGTACCTCGTCTGGCTATCCTAAGCAAAGAACCGTAGAATATCTCGAAATCAAGAAATCTCTTCTTCAAAGGAAACGATCACCTTTCGCTGCAAGAACAAAGCTTCAATTGAATTACTATTCTAAAAACCTATTTATCTCGCAAAACCAAAACCCGTGATGCCACACTGCACAACTAACCATTTTCCAACAATTAACCCAAATCCGCCTTTATTTCTTTCTCCGTGGTAGACGCGTGAGCGTGCTTAAACCATGGTTTTTAATTCACGAGAACTCCCAAGCATCGCGCGCTGGCGATAACATGCCAAATTGGCCCCTATCTAAATTGTCCCCTCCACATTGCCCCCTCATCTAAAGACTGAACGTCCCGGACAGTCCTTACACTAGCAACAACGGTCCTAAAATGCTACTACTATATACAACTTTACATAAATAAACATAAAACATAAAACATATATCATAATAAACTAAATAAATAAACATATAAGAATAATAGTTACAACATTAAAAGAAGAAAATAAAAATGGGTAGCCTGTATCTACTTGGCAGCAGCCTACGAGCCGTGGCTCGGGTATCCTCAAATTCTTCGGGACCCACTCACGTCCCATAGTAAAGAGCAAGCCTGTCGTAATGTACGACCTTCGCTTTGCTGATTGCAGACACTCGAGTTCACACAACGACGTCGTTGCTTCTTTTGACGGCGACGATTGGACCTCTCTAGCGGAAATGTATCTTGGGAGGTAGACCCTCCAGGCGAACGGGACTCCACAGCCGAACTTTGGTTCCTTCCTGGAACTGATGGTCTGTCGCTGTCGCGTCGTAACGCCTCCTCAGTCTGTCGCTGTCCACGCTGACCTTGCTTCGTCAAAGGACGCCTTCTGGGATGCTGCTTGACCGAGGTGTAGTTCTTCGTGACAATTCGGTGTTGCGTCAAGTTCGTGCAGCCCACATCTGTTGCACGGGCGAGCACGACCTGGAATTCATTGAGTAATTTCTCTGCTTCCATTCTTCGTTGATCAATAAATTCCGCACTCTTCAATACATCTGTGGTCAAATTGGAGCGCTCAACAACTATCAGGTCACGCTTTCTACTTTTTCCGGTGACCGGGGTATAAGTTGGCAACATTTCATTTTTCTGAATTTTCTTGTTTTTATTGCTGACATCGGTAATCTTGACGGGGACCGTACCTTTCGACTGGTCCACAAGAGTTGCAGCAGCAAAAAAGACCTCTTCTACTATTGTCCGGCATGGAGGGTATGGTGCTATCTTGAGTGGCTATAATTTGGTTAGAATTGAGATTTATTACGAAATTATTTCTGGTTAAAAAGTCAAACCCGAGAATCATCGGGTCAACAATATCGGCAACATATGCCGTATGCCGATAACTATTATTCCCGTTGCTTATGTGGAGTGCAACTTTTCCATTCATCTTAATTTTATCCCCGGTCACGGTCCGCAAAGTGATGTTTGGCGGCGTGAAAAGTAGCTTCTCGCCAAGCTCTTGGGCCATGTCTGTCCTGGCGATGGTAACGTTAGCACCTGTGTCAACCAACATGCTACACGGTTGACCGTTTACAAAACCTTCGACAAACGGCCTGTTCTCTTCGTGATGCATCGACGACACATTCAGTGTATTACAAGTGGGCTTCTCTTCATCCGGCTGCCTTCGCCAATTCAGATGCCCGGGAACTAATTTCCCTGGGCCTTGGCGTCTTGATTCGTCAGTTTGGCGCGCTAGGCAATTCCTTTTGAGATGCCTCTCACGCCCGCAGGTCCAGCACTTCAATAAATTTCTTCTTGGCGGCATATTCGAATTCAACCCTGCCAAGGCGCCGATTCGTTTTTCTATTTCTTCTAAACGGGCGGCTACTGGGTCGTTTTCGGCGGCGGTCACCCCTCTCACCAGTTGACGGTCACGGCGTGTCGCCCTCTGTGCGGGCTCGTACTTAATTGCGTACACCAAAGCTGATTTCCAAGTCTTTGATGTCCGCCATTCTGAGAGCCCGTTGACTCTCCGGATCGCGTATGGCGTCGACAAAGTATTCCAAAGCTAAGTTATCCCTCACTTCCGTCGGACATTCCGGGAAAGCTAATTGAGCTAAACCCTCAATAGCCGAGGCGAGTTCTTGAAGTGCCTCTGTTGATTTCTGTTGGCGGGACTTCAGCTGTAAGCGGCTATACTCTTTACGGCATTTCTCGCCAAAACGCATTTCGAGAGCACTCGACAAGGCCTCAAAATTTAATTGTTTTTCTACTGCGATGGTTTGCAGCACATCGGCAGCCTCGCCACGGAGTGAAGTAGCCAATTGGCAAGCTTGCATTACGATATCTCAACCATTGGCAGTCGACGCCATATTAAACTGTGTTTTAAACACCTGTCAAGACGTTTTGCCGTCGTAGGTAGACACTTTTACGGCAGGGCGGGACGATTTCGACACCGGGTACGCTTCCTCGACACTAGTGTCAGAGTAGCAAGGTACAGTAACTGGCGCTGACTCTTCCACGAATTTTTTCTCTAAGCCGATTATATGTTTACTGACGGCTTCTCTAATTTTCTGTTCAACGGTCACAACCGTAGCCTTGAGCTTTGACTCAATAGTGTTGACGTGTTCTTCTATTTCGTTAAATTTCTCGCCCACGGTAATTTTTAGCTGTTCTTGGCTCTCTCTAATTTCGCCAAGACCCGTTTCCAACTTCTTCTGGCTTTCGCCAATTTCCTCTTTTAATTGATTGGCGAGTTGTTTCTGGCTTTCGCCAATTTTTACTTCTAATTGATTGGCGAGCAAATTCTGGCTTTCGTCAATTTTTAATTCTAATTGGTTGGCGAGCAAATTCTGACTTTCGCCAATTTTGCCAATTTTTGTTTCTAACTGATTGGCGATCTGGTTCTGGCTTTCACCAAGTTTTGCCATCGAATCTAGAATTAAATTTAGTTGTGCCTCCATTTTTCGGATAACTGGCATTCACTTAAAATTATCCCGCAACTGACACCAAAATTGTACCAAATTCGTGGTACGGAAAGTTATTTCACAAGTGAATTCAAGATATGAAATAAATATGCCAGTTACCACAATTGAAAAACAGAATTTATAAACAGCAAAACTAACATACAGTCTTCTTTTAACAAGTTACAGCAGTAGACAAAAATATTACTGCAAATCTTCGCTGAAAGTCAACAATTTTCAGCACCTACGTATTCTTCTTTAACATGGAGGAATTTTAATACACAATCAATTAATACAATTATTAATTAATTATAAAATATGACCTTATAAATCTTCCTAGGACCTCGTCTGGCTATCCTAGTCAAAGAACCGTAGAACATCTATCAAGAAATCTCTTCTCCAAAGGAAACGATCACCTTTCGCTGCAAGAACAAAGCTTCAACTGAATTGCTATTCTAAAAACCTATTTATCTCGCAAAACCAAAACCCGTGCCACACCGCACAACTAACCATTTTCCAACAATTAACCCAAATCCGCCTTTATAACTTTCTCCATGGTAGACGCGTGAGAGTGCTTAAACCATGGTTTTTAATTCACGAGAACTCCCAAGCATCGCGCGCTGGCGATAACACGCCAAATTGGCCCCTAGCTCGTAACAATATTCATCGACCGCTTAAACAATGTACACACTCTTAACAAGTTACATAATACATTTATGTTAATCCGTACTAATTCATCCAAGTTCAACGTACTGGTTTCGTAGTAATACGTAAAAAAATCGCAAAAATAGTAAAATAAATTAGTCAGTTACAGTCTAACTGCTGCAGAAGTAAGTACTTGGGAGTTATTAAACAATTGTTTCAGTTTTTTTCTTTTGTGAAAAGATAATTTGAAGACTGAATTGGATGTTATTTCTTTTTTTCACTTGCCAAATCGGTTAAATCACGCAAAAATTGTAGTAATTATAATGATTGCTCCAAAGATTTCCTATCTTATAGATTTTATATGTCGTCAGGCAAAAGCTGCATCTTCAATAATACATTCCACAATGTTTATTTGAATTTATATTTTTAGAGGAATTTTTTTAAAAAAGTATATTATTTTATCATTTTTCTCTACTTTTTGTTTTAAGGACTTGACTGGTTTATCAAGTAAGTGGCACATTTCTGAATTGTCCATAGAGAAAATCCCATCTAATGCTCCCCGGCCTGATAATGAACTATTAATTAGTTAAAATTTAATTGCCACCTTTTAACAGTGGCACATTAACCTTTCCACATTAACCTTTTATTGTGGATAATATGAAGCTTTGTGTTCCTGTTTTGACCAACCGATAATGTTGTAAAAGCAAAAGAATAGAATAAATGAATTCCTTGTCCCTTAGAGGCGCGCGGGGGGGGGGGGGGACACTGTTAAAATTTTTAGAGCAAAATCAGTCTTCTTCTGGTGCAGAGTAGCAAATCACACAACTGGAAAAGTAATACTGCCCTTCCTTAGTTAAATTGTCCCAAGTGCAAAATTTTCTGTCTCTATTTTTCCTTTTTGATGTTTTACTTCCATGTTTTTTGCCTTTTCACGAAGTTCAAATGTCTTATCTGTTTTGGGAGACTCTTAAATCTATCTAATATGTTTGTCCTCGCTGTGTTTCATCCTGTGTTCTAGCCACGTAGTTTTTTTTTCTTTGTATGTGTGTGTGTGTGGAAAGTTAAAAATGTTAGTTAGGACATTTTAACTATGGAGGGCAGAATAGGTAACCGCCACTTGGTTCCCAAGTTTTGCCCGTTTCTGTGATTTGCCTCTCGGCTCCTGAAGAATTCTGTTTTTATCTTTATATTTCAGATAGAGTTTTTTATGTAAACTGGAGTGAATTTCTTAAGTTATTTTTTCCTCATTAGCAATTGAGCCTTAAATTTTCCTTAAATTTAAAGCTCAAATGCTAATGGGATTCCTGTATATTATTAAAAATTTTCTAAAAAATGTAAGAAAAAAATTTAAGAAATTTTTTTCTTAAATTCTTTAAATTAACATATTTATGCCATTAACATCAACAGAAATTAACTGTTTTTAAAGAATATATTCTCTTCAAAAACTACGCTACAATCGCCCAAAATATGTGTAGGTCAGTGATACTTTAAAAGAAAAACAGGTTGTCTTTTTTAATATTGCTACTACATAGTTCCAAACACCGACTTTTACATTTAAAATGTCCTTGAAAATTCTTTAAATGCATTTAGTTTGAAAAACACGTGGAAATTTCTAAGTTTAGGTATGGTGGACTTTTCCCAACTGTACCATCAAAATTTTACGAAATGAATGCTCTTTATTACTGTGCGGGAAGCTTTGCTACTTGAAATTAATGTGAAATTAATGTTGAAAATGAAATTAATGTTGAATTCTGAATCTAGAATATATTTTCAGATGATAGTGTAAACAATTTTAAAATATTAACGCTCTTGAAAGACAATGAATGAGAAGTATTCGTTTGATTTCATACGAGTAAATCTTTCACAGGAATTTCTAATATTTTCATTCGTAAAAAAAAAATACTTTGGGTTCTTTGATGTTAAAAAACAAAAATATGTGGTATATAGCGATTTTAAATATACATTCATTAAAATACATTTTCTCCTGCTATATGAAGATTGCCAATTAAAATCACCTCTCGCGTTATGAATAAATGTAAAGGTGGAATTTTAAATATTAGAAGAAATAAAATTGAACAGTGATAATTTCCCAGCACTAACAAAATTTTGATGAATTTCTTTTACCTCAGATTAACATTTAAGAATGAAAATATTCTATAAGTATTTGGATTTGACAGACTGAACTAAGCTTATTATTTCATATTTGGATTCCTTATTTGGACGAGAAGCCGAACTGGTATCCACTTGCAATAATTCTTTAAAATTTTTTTAAAACTATCTTCGTCTCACTGAACAAGTTTACAGTCACTTTAAAAAATATGATTAATCCCAAATATTAAAAGAACTTTGAAAATTTAATTTAAACAAAATTAAAGATGAAAAGGTTTGAAATTTATTAAACTTAAAAACGTGACCTTAAATATTCTCAAATTTTCTCTTTCGTTGGACTGCTTTTGAATAAAAAACCCATCCTTTTAAGATAATATCAATCTACATTTGCTTGAAACGAAATTTAGTAAAGTTCCGAATTTGATCAAACAAATATGCAAATAGTAGAATTACACAACCGTCGTACAGCTTCCTCTTCCGACATGCAATTTTTTCTCCTTTATTCTAATATAGAGCTTGATCAAATGATACTTTATCAATAGAGCTTAATTTTAGGCAATGCCAACACATGAAAAATGAAACAAGGGAAATCAGCATACTTGTATTAAGAATGAGATTTAAAAAATAATTAGGTGAAAATAGGAGCCTCATCTAAAAATTTGCTTGATAATAACTGATGGGTGGGTGTTTTTCCCCCCTTTTTTACTCCAATAATAACCTTCATAATATTCAACATATGTTATCCACATTAGTTGATCTTCTGTCAGATGAATTACTTTTATCAAGAAGATGTTCAAATAAATGTTGATGAAAGGGCAATAGAAAGCAATTTATTTGAAGTTTAATGAGTATATTGAATGATTTAGAACTTGTTTGACTGAGCCTTTTTATTCCACAATGGAAAGAGGAATAGCCCACAGATCTTCTGTGCCGAAGTATACCTTCCATATCCGCTAAATTCATGGACAAATCGTTGTGCCTACGGGGCTGCTCTGAAACAAAGTCTTTCAAGGTATGTTAATTACCTCCAGAACAAACCTTTCTCGTGTTTTAAAGTAAGACCTGTGTTTAATGTGAAAGAAACACTTGGACAGTATATTCCTAAACCCTAATCAGTTTTTCACGCCCGTTCTTCTTTCTGATTTATGATTCAGGCCTGAACGTCACCATCAGTCCTAACTAGACGACAAGCCACCATATGATCGGACACGGTCACGCCTAAAACTCTCTTTACACCCTTCTTGAGGAACTAGACGCACCTCCTAGGACTAGATATGGCAAGCGTTACGTAGTTTCATCTGCCTTCTAGTTACCAGTCTTAAAATAGAGTACCACGAAGATAGCAGTCCTTTAAGCGCGGTATTTTATATGCATTTGATGAAAAATTGAAAGTTAAGATCGTCAAATTTTGCTTCAAGTAACATTTTTCTTCAATCAAATGAAGTTACTTTGGTATCGTGATATATACAAATAGACTCCTATGTAAATCTGCCTTGATCTTAAGTACAAGTTATTTTTAATACTTCATATTGAACAAGGTGTTGAATTATTGTTTTATATATTGAATTCAACTGGTTGTTGAATTAATATGTTATTTCTTATATTTGGATACTGTTCTCAACGGGATGTTGAATAATTATTTAATAATTTATTGAGCTATTGTCTGTGACTTAATTTTGCTTACTTACTGTATGGTTTGTGATATTTGAGCTTTTTTATTTTGTTACCCCGTTTATGAATTCAAACCTCAAATCTTGTAAATTGTAACATATTGTTTCGAATAAAGTGATCTCTGAGGATGGGTGTCGATACATGTATGATTGCATGGTGGACGATTGATACTGCTCACTTGGGGGATTAAGTTTCCCAAGGGGGTAGTTTCAAAATTTTTGGTTAAGTTAGTAAGCAGGGCTTTCCTTCTTTAAACCCAAAATGGGATGTGGAGGAAGAGGGCTGTCGCGTGATCGGACTTCAGTTTTTCTCGGATGGCTTCGGCTGGGCCGAGGTATTCATTTTTTTATTTATTATTTATTTTTATTTTTTTACTAATCCCAGACTGTCTAGCAAGGCTAGACAATCTCCATGAAACCCAAAATATCTAAAAAGTCTAAAAACAGTAGAGGGTCCCGAAGGACCTCGTCCTTTGTAAAACCCAAACAAGCCAAAAGATGGGCAGGGGAAAGGTCACTGGTGCTCTGCCGACATGGAAGATCTTCATGGGAAGATCTTCTGACCCTGCCGAAAAGTGAGTGCTCTAATATGACCACTCATGAAGCGCGAGAAGGCTGTTTGATATTTTCTTGGCTTGAGCTGGAAAGACTAACCCGGACTTCTTCCAAAGTACCATGGGTGGCAAGGAGGAGTTCTCCAAAGATGGTTTTGTACTATCTTCTTAAGGGAGTAAATTTCTCTAAAAGTAAGAACCTCACAAGGGTTCACGTACTCCTCAGCAGCAGCCCTGGCTAAAAAGTCGGTCCTTTCATTACCGTCAATCCCAACATGGGAAGGGACCCACTGAAAATGAATAGTGTGTCCAGATGAAAGCCGGTCAAGATCTAAGATGTCCAGGCTAGTCTGGTCCCCATTAATATTCCAATTAGAGAGGTGCTGAATTGAAGCACGACTGTCAGTTAAAAACCAGACATCGTGAAATTGATCCTCAACTTGACGCGCATACTGCAAGCGAGGTATTCATTTGAATTGATCTTAAGTACTAGAACTCTGTGAGATAGCAGGAAGGAACAACGAAATATGTGAGATAGCAGGGATGGAACAACGAAATATGTGAGACACAGCAGGAAACTACTACATTCGTGTAACATATAAGTACGCTTGGTCCTATCAACATGATGTCCTGGATTCAAATCTTGGTCCCGATGGAACTTTTCAAATGAGTGGAAAAAAGGCGGTGAAGTCCTTCACACCAGGATTATCCTTAACTTAAGGAATGGTATATTTGAGATAGTGTTTTATGTCAGTAATTTCATCAGTTATTTTTGTGCCATTAATTAGTAAAATTAAATGCTCAAATGTTTGGAAAATGCAGAGCAATTGTTATAAACAAGAGTTTTATAAAAAAAAATCATGAAATGTTGTTCTTAGATATTTATATTATTTATCATGTTCACATAGTTGTATATATATATATATATATATATATATATATATGAGTATAACGATTTATTTACTTTAGAAATAAATAAATCATTTAAGAGACGTTATCATTAATAGTTGGTGGAGTATAGCAACGATAACTCTGCTGAAAACGTTGCTGCTGTGAGTACTAATTTCCTATTGTCACGTTTTCCGTATGTAAAGACTTTCTATAGAAGACTCATATACCCTCCTTTTCTTTTAGTGAAAAAGATATGAAAAGAATAATAAAAAAGATGTAAATAACGGTCTGCTTTGCTTTTCAAATATTTCCAAATTTTCATTTTGAATAAATCAGAAAATCTTGTGAAATGGAGATTGCTAACTCCTAGATTTATTGAGCACACTTTTTAAACGAAACTAGACTTGGACAAATCCTTATCGAGTTCATCGATTTAAACTGGTATCATCAACATTAACATTCATAAACCAGTGCATTCAAAACGATGATCAGCGTTTTTTTTTTTTTTATATATATCTCGATTAACTCTTATGTTTAGACACAACCCTTTACATCACAATTATTTATCGATTACCTCCATGGTTTTCGGATAAATAACCCTACTTAGTTAAAACAAAAAATCTTGTTGGGTTAAGTTTATCGCCCATGTTATTTCTACTTCTCTTCACAACAACCAAATTCCGACAGTAACACTTTCCTGCAAAAAACGCCGCTTCACTCTGACTGAATTCGACGCATGCGAACCTCTCCGCGCCTACTACGTCTTTCGTGTTTATTTTCGGTACCTGGGCGCGAGAGAAAGGGCCACAGAGAAGGCCCATCGCTGCGTAAAAAGAGCCGGATCACAGATTTCGAGCCCGCCGATCGCCGGACCACACCGCACACCGCCAAAACACGAATTAATTGTCGGCAACACCTGCGGATTCTTTCATCCTAAGTGAATGGAAGTGGGATAATGAAAGCGGTGGACTGACAACGTGATTACCGGTTGCGGGCCCTACGTCTTCATTGGGCCCTGGGGAGGGGAAAGGGGCGCTACCGCGTAATTACCCGAGGGGTCCGGCGCGCGAAAAGGGCCGTGCCGAGGTGTGAGGTCGGGCCGCATTCCGACAAGCAGGGTGGTCGGACCATTTTCGAACCCCTCCCTGCCCCGAGAAATCTCCCGGAAAAGTCCCTACCGGTGATCGAGGCTTCTGTTATGGCCTTAGTCCTGGATGCGTACGAGACCGCATGACTCATTTGACTTACTTCTTTAGCTGACTTTGCATACATCTAATACGCAGTTTTTTCTTGTCTTTGGCTGCTATCTTCCTTTTATATAAGACTTGCTTTTAATACTTGGGTATTGTTGTTTATACAAGTGCAATAAGTTACTCTGCCTTGCAGTACCCTTCTTGATACCTTTTCTTTTGATTACTTAAATGCAGGTTTCAACGTAACACCTGTAGAATGGTACGAAACTACAACATTGTATACTTAGAAATTGCATTTATCTGTCTTTTTTCTAAAATTTCAAGACACAGAAAAAAAAAAACAATTTTTTTTGGTTACTTAGCCTGGAATGTTCTTAAGTGCAAATACATGATATTTCATTGGTACATTTGTAAGGACAAATTGAAACGACCCGAGGTTTAAAACAATAAAATGTCATCAGGCTTATCTAATTTTATGCTAAGTTTGTTAAGTTTTGGATATTTAAATTCTTAGAGACAATATTTTATCGTGTTTATTAATTTTTAAAAGGAGTTATTGCGTAGAGCTAAATTTCTTTCCAAAATATCCACAGTTAATATCTTTTTCTCAATGCGAAAATAAATCGTTCTAAAAACAGACTTTTAATATCATTTTCTAAAAAAAATACTGGTATAAATAACAAGATAATAAATGATGAAAACGAAATTCGTAAAAAATAATCTGATAATTAATAAACGGGTAGATTTTTTAGAGTTCATTTCTTTTCTTCGGAATTACTTACTTACACACACACGTGCCTGTTTTGCAGTTATACTATTTATAATCGTAATTTGTCCGCATAATTACAATGTAAAATATTTAACTATAGGGTTATCCTGAGAGAGTTATCCCTATAGAGAGGGTTATCCCTGAGAGGGTTATTCCTATATCGATAGGGTTATCCCTATTTAACTATTGGGTTATTCCATTAGAGGTCAGCATCGTTTGGAGAAATATCTTTGCATGTAAAATTGGAAAGCTGAAAAAACAGATATTTTTATTTGAGTTAATTTTGATTGAAATAGCCACAAGTACAACAAATTAGTCCTAAAATGTCTGTAAGAAAATTTTACCCTACAGGAAATTATCCAGAGCTCTGAATCTGTGTAATCAAAACCCTCTATTTTTCTTGATCGCAATTCCAAGAGTAACCCCGTCGGGTATTCCCTAAAAGTAAGACACAACAAACAGTTCACACTTTCTGCCTGTGATGAAACTTTCCCCAAAAAAATCCCTACCAGGTAAGAGGCCAGAAGAAGAAGAAAAAAATCACTCTCCGGCGTGACTTCATGAAACCTCTCACTCATTCACATGTAATTCATCACGAAGAACCCACGCAGGTAACCCGACCTCCACCCCCCTCTGGTACATTTCGGGGGTGACAAAAAGCAGTTTACAGCTTTTAAGCCCCCTTTCTCGCGATTTTCCGATTCACAGAGCTAAATTGGGCGTGAAGAAAATGTGGGGTACCCGGCGAGGCGAACAGACAGCTAACTAAATTAAAGCCGTGTTCGGATTTTTCTCTTTTTCTTTTTTTCTCCTTTTTTTCTGCAGATACTTTATTTAGTCGATTTATTCTTTTCTTCCCTTTAGAGTCGAGATTCTTGGATTTTTTTTTGAAGGGGGGGGGGAGGCAGAATATGGAATATTCTGGTAGGAGGTTTGCAGTTGGTATGTGTGAAGAGGGGAGAGTTGAACTAAAAATGTGCCTTCTGAAGACTTTTTCAAGATAAGCCTTTCTTTTCGTGCGCCCGTTATTATTGCGGTAGTTCTGCAATTGACACTAAATTGAAGGAGGGCAGGAAATAAGGTTTTAGCCGGCAAATTCCATCCTGTTGTCCCAAACGCTGTAATTTTCCGTATAAGTGAGTTAGATTCAATGAATCCCGGTTATACGGCCCTCGGTTATTCCGTGATATTCGTATATAACGCGTATGTATGTTTCTTTCTCTTTTCCATCGCGATGCCTCGTGTGTACTATCACTCCTCGTTTTTGAAGAGTTAATAACAAGAATAGTTTTGTGTACTCGAAAATACGAATTATAACTGGTGTTCCTGGCATGTGAAATTTTGAAAGTGACAACATTTTATTCATATCCGAGCAGATCATTAAAGGATTGTTTTCTCAGAGGCACACCCACGGAGGTCTTCCTTACACGTCGAGTCTTTCTTAGACCAACATCTATATTTTTTAAATCTCCAGTTGAAAACTATCAATTTCAAAATATTACTCAAAAACATATTGGTGGAAGGAATAATTGCTCTAGAATAACTGTCTAAGACACTAATTTTTATACTACTTCTTAAACATATGAGGCGGTGAAAGGCAAAGTGATGTAAGTCAGTAAGTCAAGTGATCTAAGTCCAAAGCATTTTACTGCAAAAACTACAAAAAATCCCACTATAAATTGAACAAATTAGAATTCCTAATAATTATTATAATATTGCAAATAATTATTTGGAATTCCACTATAAATTGAACATGGGGATTATACTTTTGCCCTCAAATAAAAAAGTTGAAAATGGGACTTCACCACTTTGCCTTTCATCGCCTCATATATTACGTTTCTTCTGTAGCAAAAGTTGACCATAGTGGTCTGAACCAACTAACCAGTTAACTTTAAACATAAGTTGAATTGCTCTGTCCGGCATCCAGTTGTCTATAAAAGAAAAAGTGCAACTGAAACAGAAACGCCATAGGCAGGAAATCAAAATAGAAAGTCTACTGTAGAGAAAATAGTTTCTGAAAATACAGGCTCTCATGACTGACGAGGCAGTAAAAAAAGTGGGAAAATCTAACCCGTTCAAATAAAATTTATCTCTTGTTTTCTTGATGGAAATAGTTAAAGATCCCTCAGAGATTGCTTCCCATTATTACGTTAAAGGACGTATTATATTGCAAGCGAAACCTCCAAAATAATCTGGTAACGCATCAAACCAGAAAAATATAAAGTATAGTAATTAGGCGGGGGAATTTTTAGAAGAGTTATAGAATTGATAAATGAGGTTGATCAAATTGATCAACCTTTTCTATAAATTCTTCAGTTTAAAGGAAGCAGGTAATACTTATCTGTATCTTTGAAACTGTAGTTTGATTTTCAAACGTAGAAGGAACTATTTATATCATAAACAGAAAATATAGACGTTGAATTAAATGTAATGTTTGAATGATATAAAACCATTTATATATTTTTCTATATTTTTTTCATTATATATTGGTTAAACTTTCAAATATATCATACGTTGTCTCTTAAAATTTTAACAAATTTACGACAAATTTCAGATTTTATATGTAACAATCACATACATTATAAATAAATAAGGGCATTAAGCTCCATTAGGCGGATCGCTTATGGGCTCTTATTATTAAACTATTAGGCAAGATAATGTATTATTAATAGGGTGATCTTGCAATCGTTGTTATATTGGACACCTGCCATTCTTTAGCTCGCCAATCAGCTCTCTTCGAAGCTTCATCAGGTTCACATTCTAAGGAGTTAAGAGGAGTAGCTTGGCCCAAACGCTATAATTGTTAATATAATTAAGCTAAATGTGTATTAGAAGGCTTCATTTACAGTCTTACGTTTTAAACATCTACATATTGATTAATACTTAGTAATCATTTGAACTTTTAATTAGCTTTAACAGAAGTAATTAAAAAAAATGTCTTTCCATTTAAATGGAGAATATAGAGGAATTGCATAACATTCAATGCCAAATCATCGATTAATTTTTGCATCAAATTTCGATGTTAAATCATCGCAATTAGTTTTATTTCTTTGTAAGCAATATCATATAAGTAATTTCAGCAAGCATTTTTCAGTAAATCGGGAGCCTCTAAGAACTACAGATTTTTCGGGTTTTAAAGAGGATGATAACACTGATTATATGTTTTTCCCTCATTTCTTAACCTCAATTTAAGTTAGCTTCAGCTGTACCTCATTTGTTATCTTCAGTCTTTCGAAGTAATCGTGGACACGAAAGCTGCCGCATTTAAGTCCCAAAAAACAGTGCTTAAATAGCGTGTATCGGTACAGCTTGCTCTTCAAAACACTCCTAGCCCCGTGTGACCGCTTTAATCTATACTTATATATAAAGAGAGAGCGATTTTGTACGTGGTGGGTAATCTCCAGAACCACTGCACCTATTTGAAAAATTCTTTCACTGTTTGAAAGGTACATTATTCCAGATGGACATAGGCTATATATTATGTATATCTGATCAGTAGATATAAAGTTAGGGGCTTAATCCTAACAATCTCCATTGTTACCGCTACTGTACTCTACCGTTTTTTGTGCCGAACTCTTCAACGATCCTTAGCGTGGTCCTATCGCGGTGGGCTTCTGTTCTGACGGTAGTGGTTCGAACCTAGCCTTTCTCCGGCACGCCTTTCTTTTAAAAATTCTATACTTATATATAAAGAGAGAGCGATTTTGTACGTGGAGTGTAATCTCCAGAACCACTGCACCTATTTGAAAAATTCTTTCACTGTTTGAAAGGTACATTATTCCAGATGGACATAGGCTATATATTATGCATATTTGATCAGTAGAAATAAAGTTAGGGGCTTAATCCTAACAATCTCCATTGTTACCGCTACTGTCCTCTACCGCTTTTTGTGCCGAAGTCTTCAACGATCCTTATCGTGGTGCTAACGCGGTGGGCTTCTGTACTGACGATAGTGGTTCGAACCTAGCCGTTCTCCGGCACGCATTTTTCTTTTAAAAAAATTAACTTTAATTATTTACTAACGTAATATTAATTTGAATATTAATTTAGGAATATTATTTGAAAAAAAATTAATATTATTTAAAAAAAAACATTCTTCACTTAAAATCCTTTTTTTATTTTTGTATTTTTATTTCATCTCTTAACCTCTCTCTTTTAAAAAATTAACTTTAATTAATAACTAATATTAATTTGAATACTATTTTAGGTGCTTAAAATAATTATTAAAAAATTCTTTACTTAAAATCCTTTTTTATTTTTGAATAAAACTACGGTCTCAAGCACACCTCTTTCTTTTAAAAAAATAACTTTAATTAATAAATAACGTAATATTAATTTGAATATTATTTTAGGTGCTTAAAATAATTTTAAAAAATTTCTTTACTTAAAATCCTTTTTTATTTTTGTATTTTTATTTCATCTCTTATTCTAATTTTGGGATACCAATGTTTATCTGTACTTCTATAATAATATATAAAGAGAGAGAGCAGATTTTATATGTGGAGGGTAATGTACAACCTTTGTACATTAAAATGTACCTTACATCTTTTCCTTTGTCAACCGCAGTGAAGTAACCATAGCAACACCCTTTAGCTTACGGGGTCCGTTTTTCGAAATCGCTCTTTACAACGGGAAAATGTTATCTACTTCCTATCCCCATTTTACGTGAGGGACATTCAGCGTGGGTGTCAGGGGAAAGAGTGGTTAATTGCTTTCTTACTATTGAAGAAGAATTTCAATAGTAGTTCATCGGCACTCCGTGCCTCTTTCATCTCTCAAAACGCTGAAAATGGATGAACCACGGGTGAACCGCCCTTCTGATGTCTCTCACCTGAAAAGAAATAGCCTCTAGCTAGAACGGCAAAAGATTATTATTCAGTCCTTTTCGGCAAGATTGACCCTCCGTTCTCAGAATGTCACCCAATTGTTCCTTGGGGGCAAAGACGTTAGGAAAGTCACAACGAAGTGGAATTCGAGACTATATCTCTGCCGACATCACACCGTATTTTTCGAGAGTATGTGCTTCGGATATATGCTATCCCACCCCGTAAGGAAAAGGTTTAATATTTTAAAGATTCAAGTAGAGGAGGTATTGATAAATATAAAAAGGATTTTTGAAACTGGCAACATTAAAGGGTTTATTGAAGAAAACTACATTTGGAACTACGTTTTTTATTGGACATTTAAGGTAAAAAAAGATTTACAATTTATTGGCTATCAACTGGAAATTTATTGGTATAATTTTTTGTTCAACCCGGACAAAGTCGGGACGGGCCGCTAGTTATAAATAAACTCAGAAAGACTTCACGGATACTCTCGTGATACCCCAAAATTTCATATATAACTTTATGATTTTACTGGCGACTTTTTTTTTTTTTTTTTTGGGGGGGGGGGGGACTCGGGGTAGGTAGGTCTACAAAATAACCTGATTTTTGAAAAATAAATCAAGTGTGGTGCTAATTATAAAATTGCACATGCAAAAAAAAAGATGAATACGTAAAAAGACGAAATATGCATTAACAATGCACGGCTTAGGAGGAGATTGGTGCATTTATAGCGGCAACTCCTATAAATGTTCCTTTGCATCTTGTCCTCCGCAAGATGATTTTTTTAAATTCGCTTAATTTCAACCTTAAAAGAAGGAGGGAAAAGAGAAAATAGCAGCCTGGGCATTCCACGGCTATTAACGTTCAATAAAACAGTATTTTTTTCATAAAATGCATTTTTTTTTATCAAACTAAACGTAATAATAATTATTACTGCAGCACAAATAATTTCGGTGCTGAGTCAATATTTTGAAATTTATTGTAGTTCTACCAAAGTCTGCTTTTATATTTCTCTTCTAATACCGTCATCAATATAATTACTTATTTTTAAATTCCAAATATATTTAATAGGAATCAATTGTGAAAAAAACGCTTTGTTTCTGTGCAGAAATTTTCAATTTATTTTTCATATTTTAATATCAACAGCAAAATGTGCATGCCTGTTTAAAAATGTAGCAATTTTCGATAACAGTTGTAAATTTTGTTCACATCTTATTCTATAACACATTATGCCAGTGCGCAGCTTTTGTAGGTGCAAATCAAATCTCACAGGAAAATAATTTTTTTTTTAAACTGACATTTATTAGACTTCAGCAGTGTAGTCAAAACTAAAAAAAAATTGTAATGCTGGATTGATAACTTTTTAGACTTCCGAATGTCAGTTTAATTTTTTCTTTTCGTTTGATTTAACTTATTTCTGGCTATTAACACAGTGTTTGATCTGATGCTGTTATAACTTGAGTGTGATTGAATGTCCTGTAACAAAACTAAAGTATTCCAACGGGTTAGAAGAAATTTCCAGTTACTGTTTTCGTCATAACTTCCTTGCTATTTCGAATAAAAAAATAGCATAAAATAATGAAAAAAATTATATTTTTGGAGGATCCTTTTATACAGGGTGTCCGGGCTAAAGGTATCCAAAGGTCATAACTTATATTTACGGAACTACCCATTAGAATTTAAAAAAAATTATTTAAATAGAAAGAAAATCTTACCAAGTTTTAATATCATTTGTAGATTTCGATCATAGTGTCATAGATTTCGATGTGTGCACCTTTTGTAGCACGATAAACGTCTAAATGGTAATCCAGCTCTATCCAAGTGTTTGGTAGCATATCAGTAGTTGTTACACGAATTGCTTGAATGATACGCTTCTTCAGTTCATTCACAGTTTCAAATTTTTGTTTATACACAACAGATTTATTGAATCCCCCAAGCGAAAAAACCTAATAACACCTGATATGCTGCGAAACACTTGGAGAGAACTGGATTACAATTTAGACGTTACTCGTGCTACTAAAGTCGCACACATCGAAATCTATGACACTATGATCGAAATCTATGATTAATATTAAAACTTGGTGAGATTTTCTTTCTATTTAAATAATTTTTTTTAATTATAATGGGTAGTTCTGTAAATATAAGTCATGACTTTTGGATACCTTTAGCCCGGACACCCTGTATTTTAAAAACTACAAAATTTTAATTTTTTTAACTGGAAAAACTATTAAAGACTATTTGAATCTAAGAGGTCTCTGGCCGTATTTAGCACTTACAGGATATTAGAGGTGGAGGGTACCCCCTTGATCTCCCCCCTTGACTGTAAAAGTTGCCATTTACAGTCATGATTAAGGATTAGAAAAATAATTCCTCATTGGTAGCATATAAACTGAGAGTCAGATACAAGGATTATGTGAAACAACCACCATTTGTTTAGACAGGCAGCAAACGCAGTAACACAAATGCAAGCAATTTTTTTTTATTACAAAGTTTGCAAAGTTATCAAAAGTGCTGTATAAACTGTTTTTAGAGAAAGTGTGCAAGGTGTTTATGAAGCATGACTGGGATTTGAGCTTAAATTTAGATCTCCCCCAACGTGATGTGATGTAAAGGTTCCAAAACCTGAAAAAAAGTCGAAACAGTTCTAATCCCAAGTATATTTGATAAGGGATTCTCAATCTCTTTTCCAGAGGAGAAAATCTATACATTTGATAATACAGTCAAAGCTATACAATTGTATTCAGATAAAAATGAAATATAGAGAGTTGAAATAACTGCCTGAATATGGGATTTTAAAACATTTCAAACTTCAATTCATACGTTTCTATTAAAAAGAAAAGAAATTAAAATCTTCAATCAGGGTATTCTTGCAATTTATAAGTTCTTTGAATTTCAAATGAATTGTAATACAGGTTAAAAATAAATGAACTGCTCGATCGTAGCAATTTTTAATCAGCTGCTTTTACATGGCACAATATAAAAAATAAATATTTAAAAAAATAACATTTTTTTTTCATTAGAGTTACAAATGATGAATAAATGAAAAGAAATATTACATACAATTAACTGGCTCCATTACAGAAAATTCTTGAAATATGTAACGAAAAGAGCATACAAATATTTTACAAACGATCACAAATTAGTTCACTATACATTATGTCATAAAAGGAGACTGTGCGACCTTATATATAGAATTTCATACACAAATTTCATGAATTCAGTTTCATAAATGCATTCAAGAGTTATAAATTAAGAAATACAAAATGTTGATGCGTAAAAATACTTAATACTACAGCCTTCCTAAAAATAAAACTACACCAACACAGAGCGAAAATAGCATTTTAAATAAATAAATAGGTTCAATGTATGTACATGTTAAGCTATTTTGCTTTGTATTTTTCCACACACCATTTAGTCTAACACATTTTACAATAAGCACATCTCAAAGCCATCTATACTCCCCTATCACCACACGCAAAAAAGCTGTATTATTTTAAGAAGTTCCAAAGGATTTTTGCGCACATTTTGGCAAGAAAACTATTGATGAAGCATAAAACTTCTAAAGTATAAAATAATTAACAAGTATTTGTACATAATCCTTTTAATAAAAGTACTGTCCTAACAAATTTAAAAAAATTTACTCATTTAACACCTATAGAACTATGCAAAAAATAAGTTACATATGTAAAAACAATGAATGAAACTTTGACAAAGAATATGAAATTGACAAGTTTTTCATAAGGGTATATGTAAAAGTCTTATATGCATCTGGTATTTCAAGCAGAAAAAAACAGAAATAAAAACATGTTTACTTAAAAAAACTAAAAATATATTTAATGTAGAGGTAAAGCATTTGAAATACAAATAATATAAAAAAAGCAACAGATACAGATGATGAAAAAAGGGATCTTTTACAGCATTAATACAGAATTTTTTTAGGGCCCATATTCAAATGAGCAAATTTAAATCTGTAACATTTAATCTAATGTATTATTAATAACAGAATATTTATAACCGTATATGAAATGAACGTTTAGAGAGTTTTAAAACATGACGTAAAGCTGTAAAATATAAATTCGCCTGACTTAAGAAGAGTCATTTTAATAAAGTTAAACATGAAAATGTATGAAAATTTTTCTCATCAAAAATCTCATAAAAAAAAGTCATGTGAAATCTATAAAAACATTTTGGATTCGTGGGAAGTATTCTTAATATCTGAATACAGATAATATTTCGTCAATAGTTTCATTCTGTTATATATACGTAAAATTTTGGTTGAAGTGCATCAAACAATGCTCATAAAGATTACAATTTTCAATGTATGGATACCAGTCATATAAATTCAAGTCTTATTTCCGACTTTAATCCTATTTTTCTGGATACATTTTTACGAAATGTAATGTACCTTTTCAAAAGTTACAAATTTATCTATAATTGGGCTAGTTAAAATACGAGTAATATTTCCTTGCTAAAAATAATAAATAAATTTCATTGCCTCTTAACTTATAATATTTTTTGTGTAAAATTTGACATACTGTCTGCATTAAATAGAGAATATTAATAAAATAATTTAAGGTAAAATCATAAACATATAAAACGAAAGTACATATGTCTTTTAAATGTTTACAGTTCAGTTTAAATATACCCATTTTCTGGTTCAATTTCAGTGCATAATACAGTTATTCATAAAATACAAGAGGTACTTTTTCTTGAAGAAAATGCATCAGTTTCAAATTTCTTTTTATAAAATGTGCAAATGTTTTCAAATTTGAAAGTGGCTCTGAAAGAATAATGTTGGTTTGTTTACAGATTAAAATAATTCTTTTGATTAATCTGTAAATAGTTCCGCAGACTTATTTTAAAATATTATAATTGTTAATCTTTCTTATAAAAATCTCAAAACAATGTGAACTCCCAATTCGAAAGTTATTTTCAGTTGGTTGGTGGGTTTAGAGCGTCAAGGTCAAATTTGGTTTATTTTTGGAGAATGTATAGATGAAATTCATTCAAAACGATTTGAGACAAAAATACTTATATGTCAAATATTAATTAGAAGAGTTGTTGAGGCATTTTGAACACTTTTTCAAACAGCTTCTTCAGTAGTACAGATTGCAACCTTCTAGCCCGTGAACGCCACAAATTTAAGAGAAATTTCTTCGTAACAAGTTATTTACACAGTTTGTTTCTGTGGTTATTCTTAGTATACTGGAGAACTAATCAACAGAAAATTGTTCAAAAGTTTTGATCTATGCTGTTAGTGACTAGCGTATAATAATATTGAAATTTGCTGAAATTTTAATGGAAGCAACACAGTTTAAAAACTGCAGGTTGAGTTTATTTCTATCCAGGTAAATGCCCAAAGATATCCATAAATCTCTGAAATCACTCCTTTAATTCAAGTTCAGCACAAACGTAATACGAAATGATAACAGAAAATGGAACTGCTTTCAGAAATTTGGCCCCATTTTCTGGTATTTATTTTACGGTTTTATGGTGTCTATAAATACAAGCGAAGATTTGAAGTTTTCCAAAGAATTCACAAAGTTGCTCGGTAAAGTATTTTCAGAAAGACTAACTGAAGGACAACAGTGCAAGTAAAATAACTGTTAAATAGTCCAGTATATATATATCACCCAGTAAAGTGCATCTTGGTTTTCATCACATTCATCATAAGCACTCGTGCACAAGTTTTTTGGTCTTGCATGTTTTGCATTCTACTTGGCAACACCAGTGAAATGTACAATTGCACCTAGACACCTCTTCCCTGTTTTCGGATTTGTAGCCTCTTCCACAACACATTAGATCACAGCCGTCCACACCAAGCGAAGATACGTTGCATGTCCTTCCTAAAGTTCCACCATGTCCCAAACTGAGATCTGGGTAGCAGAAGTCGGGCGAATTTTCAAAATACACTAGATCTTTCTTGGATGGAGGTTTGTGCTCTGGATGATAGGGTTTCAGGAGAGCACGTCTTCTCACGCTCCCTCGGTTGGTGACGAGGACCCTTGAAGCTCCATCAAAGCGATCTTTTAAGCCATCTCCAATGGCCCTGAAAGGTGAGAGTTGCATCCAGCAGGTTTGGACAGTACAGCTGCCGGACATACCATGACACTTGCACTGGCGTCGCATGCCACCAATCACATGCTGTGAAAAAAAAATAGAAAACATAAAGATTATGAAAAGAAAAGATAAAACCTTTGTGCTCAAGGAATAAACAGAAAAACGAACGTAAATAAAGCACAAATACCAGTAAGATGCAATTATTTTCCATACGGCCGTTTCGAAGCTCCTTTGTAGCTTCAAAACGGCCGTATTCAACATAAAGATTAGTCAGACGAAAATCGATCTATTTTCGAAAATACCTGGATAGGAAGAAAAAATCTAATCATTAATGGAAATTGCTTAAAAAATACGACATTTTAAACTTGGTAGAATCCTTTTAATTAACACTCCATTTGTTCCAAAATATATTTCACCGAATAAAAGGATAAACAATAAAAACTATTTCTTGTTCATATGTGAGGTATACAAAAAGTAGCTTATTGAATGACTATGTGAAGACAAATTGATATTATGCTGGGAATCATATTTGAACGAAGCAAGTTTAGGTAAAATATTTGTGTTTGAGAAAATATATTTTTAATGAGAGATCGAGACAGATTGCTAATTAAATTTTTCTGGGGAAGAATGGGAGAAAATATTTCTTCCAAGAAATAAATATGAATCGTAAAATTTTTTTTCAATAGTGCAATTTTGCGCTTAGTGGTCTGAATTACAGCATGTAAAATCTGTAGGAATTCTAAATGAATTACTAATAGAACATTTTAAGTAAATGAATTTATAAAGTCAACTTTTAAAATACAAGTTTAGGTGATTGAGGTACTAAGCCTTTTTTTGCAGCGTATGACAAATTCGATTGAATTTCGAATCATACATGAGGGGAAAAAAGGAACTAATAAATAGATACAGGTAGATAAAAATGAACGGAAATATAATACGAATAAAACGTATGAGGTAGATAAAATCAAAGATACAATGATACAAAATGAAGATCCCAGAGTAATAATAATAATAATAAAATAATTTACAAAAAATCCAAAGAAAGCGCATTACAGGAACCTACAGGTTCTTTAAATCCACATTAAATAATAAGAGTGGCAACAAATTAATATGATTCTTCGTCACACCGAGTAGCGTTAGGACTGGTTGTCTCTATGAACAGTTCACAAATGCGTAGAGACAGTCACACATAAGAATTCACACTTCTCAACCTGATGATGAACTCTATTAATTTGTTCAAAACTTTTTTCACTCTTATTTCTTATTGGGGGATATTAACAAGCTGTGTGTTTCTGTAATACGTTTTACAAAAGTTTTTTTTGTAAGCACTAATACATATCAATATTATTCATAAAAACCTCTCGCTGTAAAATTCGCAGGGGTTAAATGCAAGTGATTGTGTAAGTGCATGGCTGTTTAGGGCAGTAGAGCAAGAATTCTTAGGACACTGGCTGGATATCTGGGGACGCAAAAAGGTACTTGAGCTAAGAAGAGATAGATGGTTGGTAATGTATGGATAACGCGTATCAGCTTTCAGACTGTCCTAGGTACGGTATCGGTTTGTGTAAAAAAATTGAGCTCTATTGATGGATTTTAAAGGGTTTTACAATTAGCTGGTTTATCTCTCTTTGCTGTATAACTCTGTTCTTTTACGAATGGCATCCCAGTAATAATACTTAAACTTTATATTATCTGGTCAGTGCTCAACTGGAAAAGTAAACAATACTGCTGTATAAAGGCTTTAAAATATTTTTTTTATTTACATTTTTTTTCCGATGAGTTTTTTAAATGAATAATTAACCTTTTCCTTACGGGGTGGGATAGCATATATCCCAAGAATACGGGTCCAAGAATGAATATATATATATATATATATATATATATCCCTTAATAGCCGTTCTTACACAGGGGGTATGAAATTTCCGATCTAAAGAGGTAAACGGAAAAGTGGGCCCCGTAAGCTAAACATTAACTAATATATCTGGATTTTATCTCTATGAAAATCAAATATCTTAGCATGTAAAATATTTTCCAGCTGATTATGATTATTTCCCTTATAACCGAAAAATAAAATGAAAAATATATTTTATACTGGATAATAATTTTGATCTCTGCCTCTATTTCTTTATAAATTTCTTCTCGTTAAATCTATCCTTTCTCAAATATATCTTCATCTCTCACAGAATATTCCCTAGCTTAGAGTCATGTAAATTTCAGAATTTCTCTCGATCCCAATTGTTCTGTGAGATTACAATGATATATGAAATTTCGAATGAATTTTCCCAGTTAAGCATTAAAATGAAAAGAGTTTGTATGTAATCCCATAAATGTGAAAATTAATGCTGAATGCAATTTTGCTTAAATGGAAATTTCTCAGATCCATAGCCATGAAGTTTACGAAGCATCTAATTTATCAGACTAAGGAAACGTCTTTCATTATATCTGATGCCAAAACCCAAACTGTGTCAAATGGTTGTTATGTTAGAATGGAACTGTTACTTAGGCTAGCTTATGCTGTGCTGTAAGTTATCCCAAAAATAACTAATAAGATAGAATAATATCCGTCTGAAGGCTGCTGTGTTCTAACCCTATTGGATTCACTCATGTCAATGTTAACCTATGGAGAAAACGTGTCCAAAGATTGCCGACTTTCATTGAAACTTTTTTATTCAAAACATTGTACCCCATAATAGAGAAAGAAATTTTACACCTTGGGGCATTTTTCGTTTAAAAAATGCAAATTATATTTTAAAATTTAAATTAATCGGGGAAAAATCTAGTGTAGTGTGTTTGAATGCTTATAAATTCTTTTGGTGGACGAAATCTATAAAAATGAATCCTGTTGCAAGGAGAAGAAAAGTTCAGGCTATCTGAAAATACCATTTTTATTGGATTATTAGCATTTGTGTAAGCTGTAAATAGTACACATATTTTCTCCATAGGTTAACACTGAGGTGAGTGAATCCAATAGGGTTAGTACACAACAGCCTTAAGAATTTAAGAAAACATTTTCATTGTATGTGATGTCATAACCGAAATGTGTCAGAAAATGAGTGTTATGCTACGTTGGAACTTTTCCTTAGGATAGTTTATTTTCTGCTGCAAGTTATCCTAAAAAAATATCTAATAAGATAGCATAATATCCGTCTTAAGGATGAAATATATTAATAAGGATGAATATATAGTCGAATCCCGTTATAGCGAACCCGGTATATAACGAACTCACGGATATAACGAACGAAAATTTTGGTCCCGACGTTTTCCTACTGTACGTAATTTAAGTAGCATTGCGTCAGTTTAATGTAATCGAATTTAGTCGATTTAATTCATTATCATTTTTTAATACATCATTATTGAATACACATTGCAACTAATGAGTTATACATTTTGTGAACTCTAGCATTTTCCTTAACGGTTCAGATATAGCGAACCAAGGGATAAAGCGAACAAAACGTTTGGTCCTTTGAAGTTCGTTATCACGGGGTTCAACTGTATTACGTGCAGAAAATTTTGCAAAAGTTATGTTCGTGACTAATAAACACGAATCTTAATACGATCACAGACATAACTCTGTGTAGCAGATCTTCACTTACGAATGTTATATATAAAAAAAAAACTCGCAACTTAACACCAAACATCTGTTAGTTCTATCATTGCGAGAGGCTTGCGGAGCCACCTGAAGACCACACCAAACGGACACCTATAACAAATGAGGTAGTTCTCTCAGCAATCGTTGACATCCCTCCCATTGTCCAATCCCCGGACGCGGTTCGTTAGAGAATGTCTTGTTGAGCAGAGGGAGAAAAGGAACCTTAAAAAAAAAAGATAGGTAGGAAAAAAAAACTGGATGCCCTGACGGGTTCAACAGCAGACAACTAAATTTCTGACCGTACTCCATATTTCATGAGAGGAAAAAAAGAAACGGAGTTGGAGAATTTGGCGACCACCAGTGGCGCGTATTGTCCATCGGAGTGTTTTGCAATTCATAAATCAATTAGCCGTCTTCGCCCCCGGGTTGAGTCGTGACTCAATTAACTCGCGAACTTGGGGTGGTCTTTACAGCTTCATACGTGAGGAACTCCGCCGGTTCTTTCACCCGGGATGTGATAAAGCGGAATTGTAAGATCGGGCTCTTTTTTTTTCTTATATTTATTATTTTTATTATTATTATTATTTCTTTTTGTAAGTGTGTTGTTGTTGGGATGTAATGCTGGTAGGTCAATTTGTTGGCTATTCATAGCAGTTGTGTAAGAAATACTATAATTACAGGTAATGGGATGAAATATAGTTAAGAACGTGCGCAAACAGTGTATATTTATAGCCTTGTTGGAAAGAGAGTTACCCTTCATCTCTTATTTCGATTTCAAGTGATGGTATACAGATTTTTGCGAAGCCATAGAGTTTGTCACAGAAATGTATAAGTATATATGTATGTATATGTATATATATATATAAACTTATTTACTTACTTATTTATATATATATATATATATATATATATATATATATATATATATATATATATATATATATATATATATATATATATATATATATATATATATATATATATATATATATATATATACATATAAATAATTCCGATTTGGCATGATATATAGTTTGAATTATCTGGGCCTATGTTTCACACTCCTGTATACTGAATGCATATTTTTATAGAGAAAATAACAAATATCAAGAGGATTTTTCGCCTAAAACATGCGCCTCTGTGTATACACATTGTATAGCGTTGGGCTTTAATAATCAATATATATATATATAATATATATATGTATATATATATATATATATATATATATATATATATATATATATATATATATATATATATATATATATATATATATATATAAAAAATTCAAGGAATATTAAATCACCAAGAATTTAAGCGTCAGGCTTTATTCCGTTCAGGAGTACCAACAGAAATTACACACCTCGCTCAAACCGCGAAGCAGCCAGGTGGCGCTACCAGTACGCCAAAAATAATATACATCATTTCAATTTGCAACATATATATATATATATATATATACAGTCGAATCGCCATATATCGAAGTAGCAAATTGAGCGAAAAAAATTCGATAAATAGAAATTTCGATATATAGAATTGAGCTTAGTCTTATCATAATTCTCCTAAAAAAAAAAAAAAATTAAAGCTAATTTTCGTATACAAAACTCTATTTCTAATTTATATGCGAATCCCATTAAATGAAAGTTAATAACTAAAAAATGAATTAATATGAAAGATTTATTGATTACTACATATCTTTAAAAAACAATAATGCAAACAGTGGTTACAATGATCACAGTTACATTCTTAAAAAAAAAAACTACGAATATCTTGCTGAACAGTTAGTTTTGCGGAAAGTTCAAAGAAATATTCGTATTTATTCAGTCCACTAAAAACTCCATCAGGGACATTTTCCGCGAATTGAAGTCCACGACGTATTGTTTCAAATGCCAAAAATTTGGAGACTTTATTCTAAAGTGGAATAAAATCTCCCAATTTGTCTTGAAAAAAATTTCGATATTTAGAGATTTTTTCGATATATAGAAACAATTTTTCTATGTAATGAACATGGAGATTTTCTAAGAGTTCGATATATAGAAAATTTCGGTTTAGGGAAGTTCGATATATGGAGGTTCGACTGTGTGTATGTATATATATATATATATATATATATATATATATATATATATATATATATATATATATATATATATATATATATATATATATATATATCATTAAAGAAATGGATCCTCCAGGTAACCACTAAACTTTGTGTGGAGAAAGGCTGTTGGGTAAAAGAAATGAGTCTAGCAAAATAAAAAAATAAAATAAAAGAAGGAAGTGACTTAAAGTAAGAGAACTCGAGCATTTACATTTCCCACCGTTAATCTCTTCGAACATCATTTCAGCTTGTAAAGCAGCGCCAAAGTCTCGTCGAAACGAACCCCTCCCGGGAAGACCCAACAAGAAGATCGGATTTTTCAAGTGCGTCTCCCGCGGTTTTGTTGTCAGTGTTGGCAGTCGGAGGCACGGACTACCACGGTGTAATCAGCCCTAATGAATAGTCTCTAATCTTGAGGGATGCAACATATGAATCTCCACCCTGAATATTAGGCGCCTGCTAGAGGTTTCCGGAAACCTTTTATGGGCGATAATTTATTTCGATAGAGAGTCAAAGGTATGCTGGGCCATGGGAGTTACGTAACAAGTAAATGACTTCCCCCGTCGCTGTTTCTTCCGATAGAGTTGAAGGGAAAAGAAAAAGATGTTCTACTTTTTTACTTTATCTAATTTATAGCATGTTATATAGTAGTGTAGAAGGATGGTGTAATTTACTTACAGGACATCACCTCAGGGGGCCAGTTCTTGTAAAGAATAAAATTATTAGATTATTTATTTTTTTTTTAATGCATCATTAGCATCCTATCGTAATCACTCCTAGCCCATGTTACAGTGAGTATCCAATGCGTCTGAAGAAATATGCTAACTCATTCCCTTCTAAATTAGGTCCCTAATTACTGATGCCAAGTTGCAACATTACACTTGCATACGTATTGTGGTTTGTTACATAAACTTCTAAAAATATGAACCCTTCACAAACAAGTAATGGCGGCCTACCCGTATTCGAAAAATAAACTGCTACAATAAATCGGGGATGATTTAACTAACTGGTTATATCCTAGCTCAGGACTGGACGATGGCCGATTAGAGTGTTGACCTTTAGTACCACAATCTGAGGGTTCGAATTCTCTGGTAGACATTACCTGCTTGTCTATATATTCCTCTCTTGCAAAAGGTAACCGTTGCACCCCCAAAAGACACCAGTTCTGTGTTTGCTCAGTAAAGGGAGTCATGTCCAAAATCATAGTTTTGAGAAAAGGACTGAAAACTAACATGTTTGTGTTTTGTTTCACATATCCCAAATTTTCATTGATGAACAAAAATATTTTGGAGTGAAATCGGACTAAGCTCTCTGTACCCTGCAGTAGCCCTTGATTTTTCAAACATGCCTGGTTTGATAACTCATTTTAGCCCATTTTGAACTTAGCACCCTTTACACCGCAAACACAAAATTAACCAAACGAAGTGTTCCAGTGGTAAATAAGATTCCGAATATTACTCTCTCTTTACTATAATTTATGATTTAGATACTTTCGTAACATACGACGTCAGGGTCCAGAAATACAATGAAATTGGATACTGATTTATGGAAATCAATATTAGCAGAAAAAAAAAATATTTCAGGTAGTCTCTTCTAACGGAACTACCGCGAGTTATTGACGTAGGATTTCTTATCATTGCTTGCCTCTTTTTTTTTTCCTCTTTTTTTTTTTTTTTTTTTTTTGGACGCATTTTAGTATTTTTCTGTTTAACTGTTTACTGCTACTGGGTTTGGCTCGTTGCCAAAATAATAACTCGCGATGCCGGACAATTTTTTTTTTCTCTCCGAAGGACCGTTATTGAGGACCGTAATCCTACGTTAAATCATTAGGCAGGGAAAATAAAATAAAACGTGAATAGTTGACGTTACTACATTTCTATCAGTTTTTCTATTGTCATAGCTATTTAAATCGCTATCTAAATATATTTTGATTTGTTATATAAAACATACCTCACTTAGATAAATATTATTCTGCAGAATAAAAATCAAACTTAAATTAGATTTGAAATGCAAACAAAGGGGAAAATTATCCAGGCTTATATACCTGGATTTAAAAAAGAGTCAATGTATCTAATATGTTATGTAGTTTCCCTTTAGGAAAATATGTCAATTGTTGCATTTTATAATTCTTGATAAATTAATTGTAACAAACGAGATTATACGAAGCTGAAAGAAATAATATAGCGATTTAAAAAAATGTTTGGTGTCTAAAGAATATTTTTAAAAAGTATATGTAAAGCGTTTCTTTCAGACAAAAATGAATTGTAATCATAGTTATAATTCACACCATAGTGTTGTTTCCTGGCAATGAACAAATATTCGGGATTCGAAACATTGTCCACTGGAAAGAATTGACATAAAAACTTACAGCGTTAATTATCTGGTTGAAATATTTAAAAACACGAGATACTTTATATGAGCAGTAACACACATAAAATACTGCAACTGTGTAGTATGTTACAATGAATTAATCCCACTTTGATAGCGTTTAACATATTAGTATGTAAAAATAAGATCTCAATCTCACCAAAAAATTTTAGGTCTCTTTAGAACTTTTTTGGGGGGAGAGGGGAGTTCAGTGACCTATTGAATGACCTGTTTCTCAACCTTTAGTTCAGTATTAATTTGTTTTACCGCATAACGCTGAATATTTAAAATTTATTTTTGATTAAAATTGGCAAACAAAGCCAAAAATTCAAATATTTGGGTTTCAGTCATATTTGAACTTTGCAAATGAGACCCTATATCTCAAAACTCGTGGAGAAACCACTGAAAGCTATGAATGACTATGCATCGGTACTTTTCCTAAAAGATTTTACAAACCATCAAATCTTGCATGTGTAATTTTGATTACTTAAAGATTTTATAACGAAATGTTCACCAACAACAGTAACGGTAAGCAGTTTAATTTTTTTTTTTCCTTGCATTTTATATGCTTATGGGACTGAACCGAAACCAAGGGCTGATAACCGATTATAGACTGTTGTTTTTACTTAGTAAAAACAGGAAATAATTCCACTGAAGCATTTTACTACGGTCTGAGTTCTTTTAGAATGCTTATTGCAAATGAGTCCTTATGCAATCAATCTATCAAACATACTCTGATTCGCCACAGCAGGAGCTTTCCGAATTGAAATAGAATAACTTATACTAGGTTCCTCTTCAAAACATTTAAAGGCACTTGGTGCAAAAATCTTAGGATTCTCAAGATTGATTACGTATTTATATAAGTAAAGGGCTTAAATAAAGAACAAAAGTAAACACTGTAGAAGGATTCAAAGAGCTTTTTAGGATTGTTGAAAACCTGGAATTCGGGATTTATTAATTTCAGCTCTCACAAGGTAAAAAATAAAAAATAAACATGTTTGGTCTTTTGGAATAAGATCTAGCTCCTAGACTTATGTATTGCCCCCATTTGCGCAGAGAAAATGTTTTAGTGCTATAATACTATAAAACTTGATGAAATATCGTTTAATATATGATTCCATATGAAGTAGAGGAAAACATTATACCGTATTTTAATAAAATGTAGAAATAATTTAGAATGAATCATGGGGGGGGGGCTAAAAAATTTAGCCATTTAGCACATCTGTGCGGATATCTGGTGATCTTGGTACTCAAATACGGTAAATTGTTAAAAAGTGCCGGAGTATCAAACGTTATAAATCGCTATTTCAAAAGTAAGTTTTTATAATCATCATTAGTGAGACACTTTTTAATTATCTAGAAAAATGCGCATTACAAAATAAGTGTCTCATATTTAAATTGAAAAAAAGTCTACAATTTAATGAAATTGTCTGCAGAACGCCCCATTTGATAGGCACCTGCATGCAAGTTATTCTTAGTTAAATACAAAAAACACATTGAGTGCGAAGTAGGGCAACACACACATACACACACACACACACACACACACACGGATATAATATTTAAATAACAGCAAAAGTATTAAAAATATGTTCATTGACAGTATAGTATAATACTGTAAATTAAAAATAAATAAATAACGTTCGAAAATTATAAAGTCCACATCAAACATACGGATGTCGAAGTTCAAATGGATATGAAAATTTTTATGAATTAAGTGATTTTTAAAACTACCAGTACAAAGCAGGTTTTTAATAGCTAAATAATCTATTCTAAATACGAAAAAAATGTGAATTTTTACAAAAAACATGTTTGGTATTTCAGAAATCACCTTATCCATAACTTAACCAACCATAACTTATTTCGGCATTATTTCTTTTTGTCTCTTATGCGTTTTTAACAAATCATTATAATAACTTTTCAGAGAAAGTTTTGTCTCAATTAGCATCCATAAGTCAACCAACTTTGCCTTGCTCACCATAAACTAGCAATACTTTATGCGAAATTATTTTACTTGAACAACTGATGCCTCACTAAGCCATAAAAAGTAGTTCAGTTTAAGTTTTTTAACCCTTTTCAAGCAGTTAAGTTTTTGCTTTTGTACATTTTTGCACCCTTTTTTTTACCTTGGTAAACTATGTTCATATAACTTTGATTAATTCCCATGTAATAAAATTTCTTTATAAAGGAGCTGTTGACTGAAATGGTGGTACTTCGCTTGATAAGGACTCGGCTGTAGTTTTTCCTCTCTTACATAACGTGAAAGTTCCTTCAACTTGTAACTGAAAGGCGTAGAAGTTTCCTAATTTCCATCTCATTCCATATTTCACCACCGATAAAAATAAATTACGAGAAAGTTAGTTAACGTCTTTCCAAATAACGTATACAAAATACTTGAGATGTTGCAAGGCGTTTTTCTTTTTCATTTCTGAGGGAGGGAGGAAAAAAAAGTAAGAATTAACTGCTTGTTATTAAGCATACCAGACATTAGACGCATAAATCCTTTGGCTAGCGATCTCCCGAGGTGGTATGATTTATCAGAGATCTCATCCGGTGTAGCTGTCACTGCCGCAGTTACCGTGCTGAGCAGTCCGCAATTAGGAACGAATAAATGAGCCATTATCTGTGGGATACGGAGGGAAATATCAAGTCGAATTGTAGCAGAGCATTTCGTTCCTTCATACCTTAGATGCGCGTAGGTGAATACATTATTATAGCTAGGGGTACGAAAATTTCGAAAAAAAAATTACACTATATAAAATTTCGCATTTATTTGCAAATATATATATATATATATATATATATATATATATATATATATATATATATATATATATATATATATATATATATATATATATATATAACAGTTCCGTAACTGACTGACTGACACACAACGCACGGATCAAACCGCTGGACAAAAAAGGGCTGAAATTTTGCATGGCGATTCTTCTCATCGTGTAGGGGTGCACCAAGAAAGATTTTCGAAAAATTCTTCTTAGATTTTTTAAAATTAAATTTTTAAGCTGCTTTAGTAATTTTTTTAAAGTTTGCATTTAAAATAATAATTTGAGGGTTATAAAATTTATATCACGAGAAAGATCATAAAAGTTCCTTTAAAATGAAATCTTTTTCGAATCTTTACCCCCCCCCCTTTCCTGATTTTTGGTGAATTTTTAAAGATAAATTTTTAGAATTTAATTTATTAAATGCTGATCACATGATTTCTTTTTCTGGTACTCCAAATAAATTTAAGGTCACGTACATAACAACGAAATAGACAAAAAAATTATTTTTTTTCTTGCTAATGTGGCAAACTATTGGACATTATCCAAAAAAATATTAAAATACAGTAAAAGATATGAGCCTCAAACTGTACTATATTAACTGTACTATATTCTTCAGTATGCCCTATTAGATTTAATTTGGATATTTTCTTCTACATTATTTCTTCTATAAAAATATCCCTTACGTTTTTTTTAAATATATTTTTTTACATCAATTGTATACATTGATTGTCGTATATAATATATATATATATATATATATTGATATTGGCATTAATTGCATACATTGACCGTTGTATTTAATTTGAATGTACTGCGTAGCGAAGTGCGGGTTTTCAGCTAGTATATATACAGGTCGTTATCAAAATAATGGAAACACCTATCAATATTAGTGGTGTTTATGAATGTGCTTCGTATTCCTTAAAAAACAAGTCTGGCCACCGGTATTTTCTTATATGATATAGTGTATGTATTATTCTACTGACAGGTAGCAGTAATGAAGCTAAGAGCTTCGTGGTTTTGAGGGGAACAGCGTAAAATGTCAAACCTTGCAGACCTTGCGAAAAGGGCAAATTGTTGGAGCGCGTTTAAATCGGAGTATCTGTTACTGAACCCCCAGGCTAATGGATGTTTTTCGAGCTATGGTATCGAAAGTCATGATAGCATACAGCGTGCACGGAAAAACATCCTTTGCCAAACAGAATAGTAGACGAAAGGGAGATCTAAGTGAAAGAGACGGACGAGGTATTGAAGCGGATTGTGACATGAAGAAAGTAAACAACTGCAACCAAAATGACAGAAGAGCTCAATCTGCATCTGAATGTTCCGATATCATCCATTAGAGGTAGAAGGGAACTTCACAAACAGGACATTTATGGAAGAGTAACTATTCCCAGGCCACTTGTAATAGGTGCCAATACAAAATATCGTCCACAATGATGCCAAGAGCGCAAATCCTGGTCGAGTAATATGTCGAAAAACGGCATTTGGTCCGATGAATCATTGTTCACATTGTTCCTCGCAACAGGACTGCGTATGTCTGGAGAACACCTACACAAGCGTAAGATTCTGGCTGTCTCATCTCAATTGTCAGTCATGGAGGTAGATCTATCAGGGTTTGGGATGGCATCTCATGGTTTTCTTCAGGCCCTATTATAACCCTAAAAGGGAGATTGAATGGGAAGGACTATGTCGAAATTTTAGCTCACTAGTCCATCCTATGGTGCAAACATTGTTTCTTGCAGGAGATGGCGTTCTCCATGATGATAATCCCCCTATACTTACAGCTAAATCTATCAAGTATTGATATGAAGAGCGTGAAAAAGAAGTCAAATATCTTATCTTGCCCTGTACAATTCCCCCCCCCCCGACTATATATCCTCCGAGCACTGGGATCTGTATAAGCGGATAGAGCCAGGTATCGATATCCACCACAGCATCTCTACAGGAACTTTCATGATTTTCCCCTGAAGAATGGTATAATATATTCTTAACCACTATTCATGACTTGTATAGTCTAATTCCAAGGGGAATAAGGTGATATTACATGACAAAGGTGTTCCTGCGCCGTATTAATAAAGGTTTTCATGATATTTCTTAGTGTTTCCATTATTTTCATAACCATCTGCATATATATATAATTTCAAATATTTCGCATTTATTAAAAAAAATCCCAATTTTACTTACTTGGTTAAAGTATCAAAATTCTTAGCTAAAAGCTATCGTTGTAGTAGTCTCCACATTCTCTTCCTAAAGTCTTTAGCAATAGGTACTAAGCAAATTTCGAAAGTGAGATCTCTCGGTTAAAGACCGTGGATGGTCTTAGATAAGCAATTATGTTAATAAATTATTACTATTATCAACTAATGTAGCTTTAAAAGCCATTTACACCGAGTTTTCACCGAAAAATAGTAAAAAAATAATTTTCGCATTTATTCGCTCATATCGCCAAATTTCGCCTTTATTCGCATGCATTTCGTAAATACGAAAATAACGTATCCCTAATTATAGCCTGACGAGGATCGAGAATTTTTTCCTTTTGGGGATCATCCAGATATTCGTGAAATAAATTCATGCATTGTGCGTGAAATTACTCTGCAGAAAATAATTTGCTATTTCTCTTTGGTTTTTATTAGAAATTTTGAAGGGAAAAAAGTATTTTTAAAATGTGTTCTACTGTTAAATGCCGAATACATTTTTTTCCAGTTGTATGACTATATTCTATTTCTATGGATGGACTATCGATAAACAAAAACATTTTAGTGGAAGTTAAAGTTTTAAATTACTTTTCACATTGGATTTCTCAAGGAATTGCAGGGGGGCATAGACGTAGCGTCGGGGGGGGGGGACCATGTCCCCTCCCCAACTTAACTTGAAATAAATTAAAACGTTAATAGAAGTTTAGTTAAAATCGGAAAATTGTAGAAAACTTTTAAGAAAATTGGTTTTTCCCGATTTTTCAAAGTGTGAAACTGAAAATTCCGATTGTCTTTAGCCTTAACATAGTTTTTAACAATGATATGATCCATAACAAAAATTCGATGCCATATTTTTTTCTCATTTTAATTATATTATACTGAAATTTCTCAATGTATAATTTTTGAATACTACTCAAATATCAATTCTATTGTTATTCAATTTTTAAAAAAATCATAATATTTCATATTTTAAGGACCATCCGACAGTCAATGCGCTGAGGAGGGCCCTAAGTGAATTCAATTTGTGCTCTCCCCCCCCCAAAAAAAAAAAAAAAGTTAGAAGCATGCTAAGCCTATGCAGGGGGAGGAATATATAGTTCAAACTGTATCCACGGGTAACTGCTCCACTGTATTTTGGAAAACTAGGCTTTTGTCAGGGTTCCAGGTTGCACGCACTGCAGTCATCTTCAGACCGAACAAATACAAATATTTTTACTTCGAGATATGAAACTACGTCAAAATCTGAAATTTCTAAAGCTGCACACTCAATTTTTTTTACGAGTCTAATGCAAAATGAACGATACAGTGTTTGTGTCCAATCTGTCTTTGATTTTATAGTTAATTTAAGCCTACTTTTCAATTTAAAGAGAATTTTAGAAATGCATTACGCACATTGCACTTAACTAAGAATCGAAAATATTCAGTATGGAATACACTTCAGTGAAACTATATTATGTTACAGCATATGATAATTTGTCGAAAATTAAAAAAAAAAAATCCTATTACAAAGAATGAATCCACCTTAAAGTTTTCCAAATCTAACTCGTCACTACTCTAAATATTACCCCTCTTACAATTTTTCACTACCGAATTCATCAAATTTTTCTTAAATATTTGATACACGAAGGTTGATACAAAATAATAAATAAATTGAAAATTATTTAATCATACCCAGAAGAAGGTTTTCAGTACTTTAAAATAGTCTTCTACGATTTTTATAACCTTCTGAAACACACTTGTTTGACTGCGGGTATCATCTCTGGAGCCATTTTTGTTGCTGTTCGTTCATGAATACGAACCTCTACTCCTCGACGAAACACTACACTTTCCCGTATAATGATCTTTTCTTTTCAGCAGTTCTTTCACTTACTTGACGAGATCTCAAGGTTCGTGTCAGCAGGTGTTCGAACACCTCCCTATACTTCCACGGTTGAAAACAAATTCAATAACAGGAGTAACAGTGTGGTATTAAACATTCTCATGCATGACAATGAGAGCATTTCTTCAGATGTGTGGCCTACACCCCATCCCCCTCCATACGTGATTATATATTTCGTTAGATAATTTTTCATTCCCATCTGCGTATATAAGACTTTGATGGTGAAATTTAACAGTGCCGTTGTCCACTTGTCACATCAATTTGGATCCAAGCATTTTGTACTACTTCAGAAAGCAGAACACATATTATTTAATCCCTCCAGTGAAAATTATCTTTTATGCTTACAAATTCCTTCTCTATTTCTTGCATGCTCATAAATGCAATTACTTCCCAGCCCCTGCCCGTGACAAGAACAGCAGCGTGGAAGAAGTTTTACCACCATTGAATATCCAATAATCGTATATATATATATATATATATATATATATATATATATATATATATATATATATATATAAAATGTAGCTAAACTAAACGATAGCCTAAAACGAAAATCGAAAATATAAACGTAAACGGAATCAAACGAAAACGGAATATTAAAATATAAAGTATAATAACAGCATCTCTTTGTCAACAGCTCCGTCGTTGTCATTTACCAAGGATTGTTCCTACAAATTTAATCTTCAAGGTAAAGGAAGAAATCTTTGAAACACCTTACAAACGCACCGTTTTCAGCAGCAGTCCTTTATTTATTATCAATTTTTACAGTGTTGACAAATCTTTATATTATTCAACATTATTTCATTATTTCTTTTCCTTGAATTTTTTTTTTTTTCATGTTGCGGATATCAGTTTAAACCTCTCTTACATTCATCTTATTCTTTGTCCTGTTTATTTGGGTTAGCTTGTCTGTGTATTTCCCGCCATTGGAAATAATAATTAAAAAAATTCGTCTTATAACTATCTTCTTCCCTAATAAAGTACTCCATTTGTGTGCCTTAATTTGTGAGTGTGTTTATCAAATTTCATATCTCACAGTTTTGTATATATCCACAATTAGGTTTATATCTTTATGTATACATAAATAAATAAATGTATAATATCAGATAGCATAATTGCATATTGAATATTCAAAAGTAAAATTTAACTAATTCTGCATTATTAAAGCAGACCAAAGTTAAAAAGCTACCACGGAAAGCTCCCAGACGCTGGCCTGAGCTATTCTTAAACCGTGTGGTCCCTAAACTTTTTTTCACTTCAACTGTTTATTTCCTTATAATTTAGACTAAAAAAATTTCATAAAACTTTTTTTCAACGAGAAAATTTCTGTCTTATTTCTTAGTATAATGTATCGACATTAACGACCTTAAAAATAATCTTTGAAAATATTTTTTAGCTACAAATGTTAAAAATTTCTAACGATAAAATCTTAAATCATAAGTCTAACCATGTCTTTCTGAACAATACTGTGAGCAATGTCCACATCATGAAATAAATATGTATACGGCATCGCTAAACAAGGATCTCATAAACACAAATTAGGATAAAGAAGTAGAGCTAGGACTTCTTTGGAGAAATTTTTGAGAGAAAAGAGCTCCGTATTTACGTTCATTGGAAGACAGGAAGTGTAAAACCAAAGTATAATAAATAGAAAAGCCATGGCTTAAAGTTGTCTGCCCGCCTGTATCTATTTCAGGGATTTGTTAAAAAGTCTTTCATAAAGTGTTACATAAAACAAAGGACTTAATGCTCAGGGCTAACCATAAAAAATAAACAAACGCTTCCAATCTTTTCATCGTATGCATGGACCTCCATTACATGGCGCGAGAAGTGAGTCTACAAGGAAACAAGATATCATTCTGATACAAATCGTTGGTCTCTGACTGCAGACCTACGCAACCGTGGACGCGTTGATAATCTCGTTCACTATATGCAAATAACACCTGTCCATTGTGAAAATAAAAAGAACAACAGTGTCTGCGAGGCAGGAAAACAGGTATTTACCCATTCATTCATTGACTCTTAATTGCCCCGGTACAGTGAGGAAGCAATAGAGTCTAAATCCCGGGTGGTTAAAGGTCGACCTGTTGCAAATTGATCCGGGTAATTAGACCACCCAGTTGCCGGGAATTTATCTGCCCCTAATGAATGAAGAGAAGTGAAGTCACTCCACGGCGCTAATGAGCCACCTGGTGGACAGCAGGAAAATGAATGGTTGTCAGGATTTGTTTCCTATGAATCCTGCCTTTAGATGGCAACAAAAGTTATAACGTCTGGAAAAGAGTAATTTTTTTTTATGCTTGTGCACGTATTCTTTATTTTTCCTATTTTTCATTTGACAGGGGAGTGTGTTTCTGTTGGTTGAATGACCGCAGAGGTTTTAATCAAAAAGTTCGGAGGAAAAGATATAATCAAGTCTGCACTCGAGAAAAAAAGAAATTAATTTATGGCGATATAGTAACTTCAATCGGGGATTTTCCAGTTATTAAACTTTTTTCAATAAGTGCGCGTGTGATCAACTGCATCGCTGGGACTTGATGAGACAATGATTTTCAACAGATTGTTATATTTATATCATATATTTTCTTATCTAAGAAAGTAAAAATAAATTAATTTGACGAATATATTTTTAGATATTCAAATTTGTTAGAATAAAGAAGTTTACAGGACACCTGGATATTAATTTTTCTAAACCTTTATTTTGAGAAAATTCCTTTTGTCTAAAGGCTACTGACCAGAATAAAAGATCTATAAATCTACTCTAAAGTATAATTTTGATAATTTATTTTGACCTCTGAGATTAGCAATTACGCTATTAAAATTGATCCAAAATTTGTCTCTACTTTCTAAGTGTATAAAATTGATATTAAAGACGTCCAGTTTCTAAACAATATTTTGTTTTACTGATGTAGGGTTTATGTGTGATAAGATGCATAGAATTCCTCACCTATCGCCCCTTATGCATGACTTGCAATCTTACGACATTAAATTTTTGAAAATAAAAAGGCCTTACACCTATACAACATTTGTTTAATTTACAAAGGAATGTCATATTATGTAAGATTCAACTGGAAAATCTTAAAATATATCAAAACCGTATTCTTTTACAGTGAGATTTTCAAAGAAATAACTCATTGAAGAAGCAGAGATAAGTCACAGCTATGAATTACAGGGAAATTGAAGCACTAAAAAATGCTACATTCTCTTTTGACCGCCGCAGGCAAGTAACTAAAATAATTTTCTTCGCTTATGAAGAAAACATCCCAGTTTGATTCACGTGAGCATCAGAACTTCATTTTTTGTCTACTGAAGTAGTACCAAAATTATGGGTGTACTAATCATGTGTTGGACAAGTTTGTCAAAATTAATATAAGACAGACCTCTCGACTTTGAAATAATGGTATCACGCTGACGGGCTTTTTCCAGGAACTCGATCATTAGAATGACTCGCAGCTTACTGGAAAATCTTCTAGTGAGATAGATGGTTTAGTGTAAGTGCGATCTTTTCGGACAGGATGGAAAAAGTCCTGTATATCTTTTTTCTTTCATCAGTATGCAAAGATGACGTTACACAATATTCGGCTTACCGCCGCTAGCGATGCAATAAAATGGAAACCTTCGTAGCACTGTGAGTTCCGGAAATGTAGAGTAATCCTGTAATCGGCTGGCGTCCCGTGTAGGTAGGATGACCTCATGTACCGTGAAATAGCCTGTGGGTGTGATACCGCCGTAAAACGCCATCTAAATGGTGTTGTGTTGGATAATTTTTGGTTTTCACGCTTCCTTTTCGGGATTATTCTAATATTGTTTTATGACATCATACATTCAAGATGTTTTCAAAAATTAATGCATGCATAATTGAGCTGGTGATGGAAAAGAGGAATAGAGTCAGTTCTGGCTCTGTAAACCAAGACGATGAATTGGTGAGTCAGAGATCTCGTGGTTCAGTTTCTGATCAGGAAGAAAAACTCACAGCCACGATGCGTGAGCATGGTTTAGATCTTTCAAAATTTAAAAGTTGCATTTTTGTATTACCAATGTGAAATGCTTGTAGCCATTCGGAATCGACTTTAAGCAGTAGTAGATCATAGTCGAATTATCCCTTGTGTAGCAAAAATTAACCCTAGCGCTCTAAACTAAACCAATGTGAAAAGCAGTCAAGTTGACGTCTAGATCTGATGAGAAAAGATTGAAGTTGAAAGTATCGCTATGGTGTCTTCTTTTAATGAAAAGAAGTTACACAGAGTTTCTAATACAGTGGACGCTCGTTAATTCGAACTCGGTTAATTCGAACTTTCGGTTAATTCGAACTAATCCAAAGGCCCCAAAAAACTTGTATTGGAGTTAATGTTAAAAATATCTCATTAATTCGAACTAAATTTTTATCACTTCGGTTAATTCGAACTAAAAATTTGACAAAAAAAAATTTTTTTCCCTCGTTTAATGAAGAAAATACACACTGAATTTATTATTTTGTGTATCAAAATTTCTTTTTTGTGTAAAGAGGCACATGCCTGCATTCCTAGACTATTGCATGTCCGCTAAACGGTAGTAGCTATTGTCCTTCTTATTAGTGCTAAATGGAAAAAGCAATTTTCCTTTATTTGGATCGATTTTCTTAGAATTTCAGAAAAACTAGTCTTATTACTACAGATTCTAGGGAGCTGCGTCAGTTATAACTGCAGTGCAGACAAGTTAATGTGGTCTAGTTTTTCTTCCTCATTGTGTGGTGTGAACGTGTAAAAATTCAGGATGTCTACACGTGGAAAGTACAAAACCCTAACTTTGGAGACAAAGGTAGAAATTTTAAAGAAAGTATAGAATGGCGAATGTAAAACAAAGTTAGCAGCTGACTATGGAATTTTAAAAAATGCCTTGTCAACTAATTTGATTAGCAAGGAATCAATTTTAGATTCATGGGAAAAATCAAAATTTGCTAGAGGAAGGAAACGCATGGGAAATGCGTCCCAAGAAGTTCTAGAAAAAGCTCTACTGCTATGGTTCCAGGATGTTAGATCTCGAAATTTTCCGATAAATGGACCCCTAGTGCTGACGAAGGCTGATGAATTGGCAAGTCGAATGGGTATTGAAGATTTTAAATGCAGTGATGGATGGCTGCTTTCTCGATTTAAGTCAAGGCAAAATATTTCTTATCAAACTGTATGTGGCCAAAGCTCTGATGTAAACGAAGACGTATGCACAAATTTCGGTAGGAAACTGCCAGGACTTTTCTCTACTTACCTGCCGAAAGATATTTTTAATGCGGCCATACTAGACAAAGCCATAATGGACTCTATTAAAACTCTGAAAGCATTTATTCAGATGGAACCTTCCTCTGAAAATGAATTGAAATGTTTAGTTCAAATCGAGAAGCTGGCTGAACAATGTAGGCATCATAAACAGAACCAAACATCCATTTTACAGTTTTTCCCCAAAGTGTAATTCATATTTTTAATAAAAGTTTACTTTATACTGCATATCTTCTACTTCATTTTATGATTAAGGTAAGTCTGTATTGCTTTTTAATATGTTTAACTTTAGATAACATAGTATAATATATTTTCTGGGGTTATACATACTAGGAGAGTTTCTTCTTCAGTGATACACATTTAAAGTTATATATTTTCTCTTAACATCGGATAATTCGAACTTTTTTCTGAGAACCTTCGAGTTCGAATTAACGAGCGTCCACTGTAGTTTCACCCAAGTCTGAGACGGGTGGGAACACCTGTCTATATATGTGTCACTATAATGTGCCATCTAAAGGTTGATCAGAAGTTTGAAAGGTACGTAAGTGAAATGAAATTAAAATGTATTTAAAATTGTAGTTTTTCGAATTAGAACTTTATATCCTCTACCACAATTATTGTTCACGTATTAATGAAAGTAATTAAGAAACAAAGGACATTAAGTAACTGGAGAAACTAAACAAGAAGAGGGAGCAACAGCGAGAAAAATAAATTAATGAATAAGCTGTACCAATGAATTCTTTGTTTTCTAACCATCCTTTCAAACATCAATGTAAACAGAACAATCCCGATTAAATACGACTCTTATAAAATGACAAATTCAAAATAAGGATACTCACCGCTCTTCCGGCTTCATTGTTGTGAAGGTTCATGATGTACCTGAGGTCTTTACCCCTCTCGGATGCATCGACGAACTGCCTGGAAAATTTGGCACCAAAGTCAATATTATCGCTGCATCCTCCCCACTCCCAGTGTAGACCACTGGGTCCTCGTCTTCTGTAGTCACAATTGCACGTCGACACTAAACCTTCTCTGCAAGCACGAGACAAGGAATGGGTTACTCCGGCACTTGTGATGGCATATAAGAAAGCTGTTTCGCGACAACCTGAAAAATTTAGCTTACCGTCAAATGAAAAATGGACAATAGCAACAATAGCAGTTCTACACAATTGACAAAATATGACAGTGCTTAATTTTGATCACGTACAAAGAATGGCAAAAAACTGATAGTACAGAAAGGCTGTCTCCAAGTCGAGCTCAATTGAACCTCCAATATAAATGATTCCTTATTTATTGGAGTGAGAGTGAGGAAGGAATTCATCTACAACAGGATTGAACATTTCATCAACTTATACGATTGAATTTTGCAATTTGAAAATCCAAACTTAAATTTTACACTGAAAAAATAAATTTACCTGAAATTGGTCACAAGTGCATACTTATTTTTCCTCGACAGACTCTCTTTGATTGTGATAAATATTTTCCATATGGACAAACCTCTTTTAATAGTTGTCATAGAGGAAATGCCTAATTCAAATAGAAAATATAATTTGTAATAAATTTCTCGAGAAACTCTGTTATACACAGCGATACATTCGTTACCCAAAATATTTCAGCAAAAAGATTCCCCAACAATGACGTCCAATTTCTTTTCCATGGACAAAGGTTTTGACTTTCTTCCTAACTGTTTATCATCCAAGACAAGAGACATTGTTGTTAGTAGCAAAAAAAACAATAAAAAGTTTCTAGTATGGTATTATTTTTAGATAAATATACTAGTAATACAGAATATATTTCATTCAATCTGAAGGATGAAATCTTATATTTATTTCTATTGCCTGTTTTCTAAATTCGTTTCACAAGTTCCTCAGCAACATATTGACAGAGCCATGAACAAAAACTTGTATAATTGGGTAGAAAAGTGTCCTATTTGGTTACATTCTCCTACTCAAAGCATGTAAGATACTTTGTGATTGACTCCTTGAGAATTCTCAATCATATGCAAAAAATAGCTACATCTTTTCGCATCTTCCCTTTTTTTCTATTTGAAGTATGAATTTATTTTATTTATTCAGAAATGTAATAGCAATCTTCTGTGCTTATCCTCGGATGCCGTAGAATCGATAGACTAAATAGACTACTCTCACATCAAGGCGTATTCATTTAGACATCATGATAAATGGCATGACTCAAGCACAAACAATATCCAAAATGTTGACATGGCTTAATGTTCTCCATGATGTCTTAATGTATAATTCATAGTTATAAAATGCCTTCAGGCTATTTACTACCACCACAGCTTGAAGGCCACAAGTTTGAAAGTTCTAAAATTGTTCAGTAAAATCTACATTAAACAGCCCAGCAAGAAACAATAGAGCTACGAGTACAAATTTCATGTATCCTTTTCTAAACCTTTTCCTTTAATTAAAAGCAATGAAGGGTTACAAT
>OU015497.1:113525346-113572846 GCA_907164885.2 Dolomedes plantarius | reverse complement strand
TGGAAACTTGGTGGTAATGAAAGAGCCAATGAACTGGCTAAACAAGCGACTAGATGAGGCATTGATTTAATGATGAACATTCCTGCATCCCACTGGAAGTTTATCTCTAAAGAAAAAACTGTTGTAAACTGGAACATGGAATATCTTGCCTCATCAAAAGCACAGTGGACAAGGATATTCTTCCAACTGTCTTTAATCGTTTAAAGTGCAAATATTTCTCAACAGATTTTAAATTAACTCAAGTTTTTACAGGCCACGGAAATTTTAAAAGCTACTTATTCAGGTTTGGTATTTTGCCAAATGGACGTTGTGACTGTGGTGATGGTGAAGAGAATGTAGAGCATATCCTTCTGCATTGCAGTTTGCATGCAAATCGTAGATCTGCTTTCAGGACAAGTTTGGAGGGCCTCTCCATGGGTTGACCTCCTGTTTTCTCTGATCTTGTTAGAAGGAAGGAGACTTTTGTTATTCTATCTGACTTTGTGCACAGTCTAGATTTTCAGGTCTTTTCTGATTTTTACTTACTTTTGTAAGCCTCGTGGTATACTTTGTGGTACACGAGGAGCTTTTAAATTTGTTTCTTAAATAAAAAATATTTATAGAATTATAGATTTTATAGAAGTATTTTTTTTTTCATTTTTATCCAAATCTTAGTTCTTAATGATTCTCAAGCATAGACAATGTTTAAAGCAGTAAAAGCTGTATTTTTAAAATACCTTTATCTCGTTTGGAATATTTTATATTACATACTTTTCCTTTTAAAGCTTTAAATGCTTCCCTAATATTTAGGTCAGTAGCCATATTTTTTATTAACCTTATTTTATCTTGAAGGTACATAATTTTATCCTGAAGGTACATTATATTTTAAACTATTTTGATTCAAAGCATAATAATATGCCATGAGGTAATATCCCAATAAAACTTAAAAAGAAAAGCTCTAGATAAGACCGGCTTCAGAATCCCTCATGTTTAGGCTACAGAAAGATGTTTTCTATATCAGTTATGAAGCGTTGTGACATAAGGTGGTGAAAAGCTTTGGAGCCCAGGCACAAAAGTCTATTGGATGCATCAAATTAAACACTATGTTTTCCACGGTGCAGTCGGCTCAATGGTAGTAGAGATATCCGAAGGCAAATATGCAGTTAAGAATATTAACTTCTGTTATGCATAGATAACTAAAATTTTTCTATGAACTGATGTCTGAGAAGTCTCATATAGCTGAATATTCTTTGAAAACTAACGAGACAGCAAGTCGGTATTCCTGCAACAGCCTTAAAATATGGTCAAACTGTCAAACTTGTAAATAGTCAAGCACTCTGACACTGGTCGGCTTTTAGTTGTCTTGCAAATCTCTCTTTACTGTTAAATAAACGTATGCATGGCAGAGGATGAACGCGCTGTTCACGTGACGTGACGAATAATATAAATATCAATCTTAAGAATATTTTAAAGTAGAGATAACTGAACTAAACTATAAATCAACACTTTGACACCAGATATGCAAGTTTCACTGGATGTATAAATTGTTCGAGTTATTTTGATGCATAATATATATGCATCACAATATCAGAATCCTTCGATTTATTTCTTTCAAAATAACCTAAAAATTTGGTAGATAAAAGTCCTGCATGATAAAATTGTTGACGTGAGGCCATCTTTGGAACCAGTGTGTGTAGCATATCTTGTCCTTTGAATATGCTACTTATATTCTAATGATGTTATGTTACTATATCTGAAATATATATATATATATATATATATATATATATATGTGTGTGTGTGTGTGTAAAATGTAAACAATAGAAATAACAAAATTAAAATTGAAGCATAGACTGCTAAATCACTATAGCATAAAACTTATCCTGCAAAGAAAACATTTTCAATAGAGAATAGAGCAGAAGCTTCATATCCCCATAATGAAAAAAACAAATAAATAATCCAACAGAGATAGATAAAAATAATACTAAAATAGACAAAAAAAAAAAACAGAAATCAAGCACTCTGGGCATCCACGCACCAACGGCAAGATTCTGTATAAGTGCCGGAACTGAACCATAAAACAACAGAGGTAACCGACAGGTCTCGTCATCAGGGAGCCTAACCATGTCAGTTACCTCAAGGGGAACTTTCTGAATAGGATGCAGGTAAGCCCAAAAGACATCCCAAGGCCCCGAGTCCCCCAAAGAAGCAATAAGTCAAGAATAAAATGAAAAGACAAACACAACTTACAGTATGGGCTCAACGCACCTTACATGCAAGCACACAAATAACTTCGCAACAAATAAGGCGGTAAATAACTTCGGTTTTATGTGTAAAGATTATTTTAAGCAGTTAATTTCTAGGGAATACAACTCAAATAATACCTATCAAAAAATTAACCTTACCAAAAAAGAAATAGAGAATAGGATTTTAGCTTTTAGCAAAAAATTTAAGTTTAAGATTAATAGCATAAAATACCCTTACCTGTTTCCTACAATAAAATTCCATAAAGTACCTACTAAATTTAGGCTTGTTACATGTAGTACAAATTGTTATAACACTTTGTTCAGTAAAAAGTTCTTTAGCTATTTAAAAATTATTCTAAATAAAATTAAGGTTACCGAAAATAGCTTTATTATAAATAATAACCAGGATGTTCTACAATTTTTAAAAAGTAAGAATATAGATAGCATATACACGTTTGATTTTGAAAACCTGTTTACCAGTATTCCGCATGATAATTTAATGATTATATGTTCAGAAATCTATGATGCTTATTTAGATAGTACTTTAATCTTAAAATGTGACTGGATTGATTTATGTAAATTTAATATTTTTGAAAACTATCTCTTTAATGGCTTATGTTTCTTTAAACAGATAAAGGGTATACCTATGGGAAATAGCTGTTCTAGTGCATTTGGCAACCTATTCTTACATTTTTACGAAGCTAAATTTCTTAACTCAAATAATGTTACCGGATTTAGATATATTGATGACCTCATAATTTTTAACTGCAACGATTTGGAGTTTTTTAATCAAATCTACCCAAAGGAACTTACTTTAAACCGGACTAACGATGATAATCTTTTGTGCGACTTATCTGGATTTAAAAATTAAAATTCAAAATAGGGAAATAAAAATAGGGATTTATGATAAAAGGTTAGATTTAACTTCGAGGTTATTACGTTTACCAATTTCCATAGCAACTTAAACTATAAAATTTATTATAATATTTTTTACTCACAACTTTGCAGAATAAAAAACATATGTAACAACGCTGGGGATTTTTTGGAGGCATGTAGCATTTTCGACTAAAACTTAAGAAAAAACGATTTAAAAAAAAAAAAAAAAAAGGCAATTTAAAAGTTTTAAAAAAATGGCATTTAGACTCAGGAATTTTTAAAGATGTTTAGAATAGTATTTGTGTTTTCATTTGGTTAAGCTGTAATGGGGGGTGGAGCTATAGTAATGTTACAATGACGTAACCTTTAGGATAGAATTGGCTGCTGTTTCGCCATAGCCGTCACTTACGGAATTGGGGTGTGTACGCATCGTTTACTTTGCATTAGGATTTTTGTGTGCTTGCATGTAAGGTGCGTTGAGCCCATACTGTAAGTTGTGTTTGTCTTTTCATTTTCTTCTTGACTTATTGCTTCTTTGAGGGACTCGGGGGCCTTGGGATGTCTTTTGGGCTTACCTGCATCCTATTCAGAAAGTTCCCCTTGAGGTAACTGACATGGTTAGGCTCCCTGATGACGAGACCTGTCGGTTACCTCTGTTGTTTTATGGTTCAGTTCCGGCACTTATACAGAATCTTGGTGCTTGGATGCCCAGAGTGCTTGATTTCTGTTTGTTTTTTGTCTATTTTAGTATTATTTTTATCTATCTCTGTTGGATTATTTATATATATATATATATATATACAGGGTGATCATGAACTATGTCGACAAAATAAGAGAGTTCATAGTACTCATCAAGACGAACAATATTTTCAATGGAAATTTGGGCCGCATTTCCCTCAGTCTGTCAGAAAAGCGTAAAGTTCAGTGTCCAAGTAGAACTTTTGTCCCTGGAAAAAAAGTGAGAATAAACCAAATTATAAGTGTCACAATCCCATTTAGATCAGAGAAAGAATCAAAATAGATGCTTAAAATGGCGTCCAAGGGTGTCGCTGCACAGTTGTCACCCACGAATGAAAGACTGTCCTATCCTCACATACACTCCTGGTGTCGTGTTAATCTTGCCTGCTGCGACAAGGATTCTCACGACAAGATCTTAAACTGAGTCCATGGGTGCCTCGTGTACACCAATGATTTCATGTGTTCCCTAAACAAGTGTAATAGATTTAAGTACGGTGAGCGTGCAGGCCAAGCCACAAGTCCCTCACGTCCAATCCACTGTCCAAGATATGTGGCATTCAGGAAGTGGCAGGCCGGGGTGCTAAAGTGTGGTGGGGCTCCATCATGCATATAACACATGTCCCACTGGGTAGTGAGCGGAAGATCTTGAAAGGTACCAGGAAGCACTTGCTCCATGAAGACAAAGTACGCTGCGCCGGGGAGACGTTCTGGCAAGAGAAGTCCCACCAGCCAATTATCAACGATACCTGCCCAGATGTTCACTGAAAATCTCTTCTAGTGTTTATGAGGGTTAGTAGCGGGGTCTTTCTCTGATCTCAATAGGATTCTGCAACTTACAATTTGGTTTATATCATTTTTTTCCAGTGATGAAAGTTCAACTTGGACACTGAACTTTACGCTTTTCTGACAGACTGAGAGAATGCGACCCTAGGTTCCATTGAAAATATTGTTCGTCTTGATGAGTACTATCACCCCTCTCAATTTGAAGACATAGTTCATGATCACCCTGTATATATATTGTTCCGTTTTCTGGGTTCGATGAGATTGAATAAATTCTCTTCAGAAAGTGCACACAAAATAAAATTGATTATCCTGTAAATTCTTCAGGCGCACACACAAATACTAAAAGAAAACACGTAACAACTGTCTTCTTTACAACAGAAAAGTCTAAAAACACAGGTCAGGATAACAGAGTCTTCAATACAATATACTCCTAACGAATTTTCAAACATTCTATACGCAATAGAAGAGAACACTGACTTCCAATGGCAATCTCAAGTATATTTATAGACTTCCAACGAGCCCCCTATCGGCCGCCAGCTAGAAATCTCCAGAACGTACGAGAAAGATCTAGAAGGTTGGCGACCATTTGGCGTCATAGCGCCAAATTTGGCGAGATTACCATAGACTGGCAAAATTCGAACATTATATATATATTACTTTTTTTTAGAATATATATATAGTTACTCATGGATTGTACGGTGTCTGAGTATGTTTATTGTATAGATCATACTTATCTGAATCAATCCATTTGTCTTTAGACAGTATTGACACCGCTGATGATGAAATATTGTCAAAAACCTCTTTCAATCTTATCTTTTCATGTTTTTGGTTCCTGGCTGTAGTAGCTTTAGTGCTCATACTAGTTTTTCTCTTTCAACTTTATCTTATACTAGCGGCCCGTCCCGACTTTGTCCGGGTTGAACAAAATATTATACCAATAAATTTCCAGTTGATAGCCAATAAATTGTAAATCTTTTTTTTACCTTAAATGTCCAATAAAAAGCATAGTTCCAAATGTAGTTTTCTTCAATAAACCCTTTAACGTTGCCAGTTTCAAAAATCCTTTTTGTATTTATCAATACCTCCTCTACTTGAATCTTAAAAATATTAAACCACCTTACAGGGTGGGATAGCATATATCCGAAGCACATACTCTCGAAAAATACGGTGTGATGTCGGCAGAGATATAGTCTCCAATTCCACTTCGTTGTGACTTTCCTAACGTATTTGCTCCCAAAGAACAATTGGGTGACATTCTGGGAACGGAGGGTCAATCGTGCCGAAAAGGACTGAATAATAATCTTTTGTCGTTCTAGCTAGAGGCTATTTCTTTTCAGGCGAGAGACATCAGAAGGGCGGTTCATCCGCAGTTCATCCATTTTCAGCCTTTTGAGAGATGAAAGAGGCACGGAGTGCCGATGAACTACTATTGAAATTCTTCTTCAATAGTAAGAAAGCAATAATAAAGCAATTAACCACTGTTTCCCCTGACCCCCCCCCCACGCTGAATGTCCCCCACGTAAAATAGGGATAGGAAGTAGATAACATTTTCCCGTTGTAAAGAGCGATTTCGAAAAACGGACCCCGTAAGCTAAAGGGTGTTGCTATGGTTACTTGACTGCGATTGACAAAGGAAAAGATGTAAGGTACATTTTAATGTACAAAAGTTGTACATTACCCTCCACATATAAAATCTGCTCTCTCTCTTTTTATATTATTATAGAAGTATAAATACACATTGGTATCCCAAAATTAGAATAAGAGATGAAATAAAAATACAAAAATAAAAAAGGATTTTAAGTAAAGAATTTTTTTTTAATTATTTTAAGCACCTAAAATAATATTAAAATTAATATTACGTTATTTATTAATTAAAGTTAATTTTTTAAAAGAAAGAGGCGTGCTTGAGACCGTAGTTTTATTCAAAAATAAAAAAGGATTTTAAGTAAAGAATGTATTTTTAATTATTTTAAGCACCTAAAATAGTATTCAAATTAATATTACGTTAGTTATTAATTAAAGTTAATTTTTTAAAAGAGAAAGGTTAAGAGATGAAATAAAAATACAAAAATAAAAAAAGGATTTTAAGTAAAGAATGTTTTTTTTAAATAATATTAAAATTTTTTTCAAATAATATTCCTAAAATAATATTCAAATTAATATTACGTTAGTTAATAATTAAAGTTAATTTTTTAAAAGAAAAAGGCGTGCCGGAGAACGGCTAGGTTCGAACCACTATCGTCAGAACAGAAGCCCACCGCGATAGCACCACGCTAAGGATCGTTGAAAACTTCGGCACAAAAAGCGGTAGCGGACAGTAGCGGTAACAATGGAGATTGTTAGGATTAAGCCCCTAACTTTATTTCTACTGATCAGATATACATAATATATAGCCTATGTCCATCTGGAATAATGTACCTTTCAAACAGTGAAAGAATTTTTCAAATAGGTGCAGTGGTTCTGGAGATTATCCTCCACGTACAAAATCGCTCTCTCTTTATATATAAGTTTAGATGATCAGATATACATAATATATAGCCTATGTCCATTTGGTATAATGTACCTTTCAAACAGTGAAAGAATTTTTCAAATAGGTGCAGTGGTTCTGGAGATTACCCCCCACGTACAAAATCGCTCTCTCTTTATATATAAATATAGATTTATATATATATATATATATATATATATATATATATATATATATATATATATATATATATATATATATATATATATATACATATATATACATATATGTGTGTGTGTGTTTGCGCAAGGAATACATAAATGTTAATGGGATGATTAAGACTAAAGAAAGAGAAATTAGAAAAGGAATATAAAAAGATTAAGAAAAATCCATTATAATATGTTCTTCCTTCATCATCAGCATCTGTAATGGGAAAAAAAAGAATCAGAACAAATGAAAACGAAGTTCCCTCCGTTAAGAGATCAAAGGTCAAAAGAGAGGTATTGGGAGGAAAAAAAAAGAAAGCAAAGAAAACAGAATCACCAATCGTGGTGATAAATTTCCTACACTCATGGAAAGAATGTTTTTAAGATAATTTTCATCCATTTATTCGGAGTTTCGCGTCCCCCCCTCCATCAATTTATTAGACTCTTAAGGCTTATCGGGTACCGCTGCTGTCATTTGATTCCATTTCACAGCTACGAGTGCAATCGTGCAAAATCGTGCTCGAGGCATTAAGGGGAAATTTACATAAGCAGAAATAAAACGAAAAGAAGAAGATAAAAAAAGGGTCTCACAGTTTATGGTCAACTAATTCCATAGCCGCAACTAATTGCGCATTTATTTGTGAGTTTGCTAATGTCGGAATTAATAATAGATACATCTCGCCTGTTATGGGCTACCAAAGCGCTGTAAAAATTTGCTTTTTTTCCTTCGAGAAACGGGGATAACGAAATGCATTTGCCCGGTTTAATGGGATTAGGACGGGTCGGAGACAATGATGGGAAAAGCGGAGATGATGATTTAGAGCTGAGGCGGCTAAAGGTGAAATTTGCGTCAGCTGGGGAAGTTAATTTTAATGGCGACAATTACCGTTGCCTTTTTAATAACTCTTTGCTTGTATTCGTGTGAGTGTTTTGAAAGAAAGTTTGTAATATTACTTCCTTATTTCAAAACGGGAAGAGAAAAAATATATATATCTGAACAGAACAGCTATTTTGTTAGCATTAATTGCGTACTTTGTAGAGTCCTTGGTGTAGTTCTTTGAAGAGTTGTTTAAAGAGACGTAGAGGAGAAACTGAATGCGTTTGACGTTTAGGGCTGCTGTGTACTAACCCTATTGGATCAGCTCACCTCAAAGTTAACATATGGAGGAAATTTGTCCACTATTTACAGCTACATAAATGCTGATAATCCAATAAAATTGGTATTTTCAGATAGTCCAAACTTTTTCTGCACCTTGTAAGAGGATTCATCTTATAAATTTCGTCGACCAAAGGAATCCGTGAGCATTTAAAACACATTATACCATATTTTCTCCCCGAATAATTTAAATTTTAAAATATTATTTGCATTTTTTTTAAAACGAAAAATTTCCCAAGGTGTAAAATTTCTTTCTCTATTAAAGAGTACAATTTAAAAAAATTTAAATTTAAAAATATTATTTGCATTTTTTTAAAAAAGAAAAATTCCCCAAGGTGTAAAATATCTCTCTCTATTAAGAGTACTATTTTTAAAAAGAATCTTTAAATCCAAGTCGGAAATCCTTGAACACATTTTCTCTGTAGATTAACATTGAAATGTGCGAATCCAATACGGTTAGTACACAGCAGACTTAAGGTACATTTAAGTGTTAATTTCGAAAATGCTTTGCAAGGTTTGTTAGACTGTACCTCAGCAACGTTTAACGTTGTAAGGGTAGAGAACACCTGTCCGGAGATCAAAGGTCTGTGGTTCTACTCCCAAGCGTGATGACTGGCCTTTAAAGAAATGACATAAGGTGAGAAACTGTGATAGAGTATTCAGTGTTATAACATAAATGGATGGTAATATCAACATAATCTGTAATATAAACAAATTTATGCGTGAATTCATTGATGCCATGGATTTTATTCGCAAACACTGATCTATTTTTCATTGAAGATATGAAAGAATATTTAAAATACAAATTCCCACGTCACTGCTTCCAGAAGCGGTTAAGTTATTTTTGGTTGTTGGGGGTTAAATTAACGAAATATTTTTCATGAGTAAAAGGGTTAACTCTTTGTAAATCAATTGATTTACTTTATTATATCCTACGAGACATTCGTACTGTAACAAATTCCAAACTTTGGGTTCAAAATACAAAAATGAGGTTACACATTATTTTGACAGGAGGAAAATCTATGCAACCTGTCTGTCTGATTGCGCAAATGATGTCCATATGCATCCGCAGAAACAATATGAATACACCCTGCAAAAAATCCTCGATATTACACGACTTTCAAAACAAATATATAAGCTATAATTATACCAATTAACTGTAGCACATCAGAATGCATCCAAAGAGTGTAGTTTCTCTGTCAATAACAAGGTGTGAGGTGCATTAGAACGAAGCAATGAATATATTTAAAAGAGTAATACTCAGCCCCCTCCTCGCAGACATATTGCTGGCTCTTTAAGCCAGCAAAAGGTTTTCGCAGATTTGTTAAAAGCTACAAGGCATTTCAAGATTCTTTTATGCATTGTAAAATGTAGTGAAAGCATAAGAAAAGGCCTTTTACATAAGTTTAAAAGATTGTTAGAAAAGGGAAACGTACGCAATAAAAATATATTTATGGTAGAGAGGGAAAGGTTTGGAAATAGCCGCCGCTCCCATATAAAAGGCCCCCATAAGAAAAGGCACAGTAGTAAAATTAGATCGCGGTTAGTTAAAAGGCCCCCATGATAAAAGAGTTGCGTTGGACGAGGGTCAGTCGAAAAAGCCCCTTAGAATAAGGAATAAGAATTGAAAGGATTGTAGTGAAATTTACACAACAGTAGCAGTATTGTCGGATCATGGTCAGGAAAAGATGTTATAAAACTGACCAGGTGTTAGAAATAAAATATAAGAAAATGTAGAAAGGAAAAGGGGAAAAATGTGAAAGAATATGAAAATGTGAAATAGTATAGGTCCAATGAGAAGTGTGATTCTAATAAAAGAGAAATATTAGGGCCACTAGAAAAGGGTTTTAAGACGTAGGTGGAGTTTATATGGAGAAGAAAATACTGTGATTGGAAGGTGAAAACATGTATGCAAAAAGTTGAGATATAAAAGGCCCCCATAAGAAAAGGCACAGTAGTAAAATTAGATCGCGGTTAGTTAAAAGGCCCCCATGATAAAAGAGTTGCGTTGGACGAGGGTCAGTCGAAAAAGCCCCTTAGAATAAGGAATAAGAATTGAAAGGATTGTAGTGAAATTTACACAACAGTAGCAGTATTGTCGGATCATGGTCAGGAAAAGATGTTATAAAACTGACCAGGTGTTAGAAATAAAATATAAGAAAATGTAGAAAGGAAAAGGGGAAAAATGTGAAAGAATATGAAAATGTGAAATAGTATAGGTCCAATGAGAAGTGTGATTCTAATAAAAGAGAAATATTAGGGCCACTAGAAAAGGGTTTTAAGACGTAGGTGGAGTTTATATGGAGAAGAAAATACTGTGATTGGAAGGTGAAAACATGTATGCAAAAAGTTGAGATAAATATTAAGGGGTAGAAAGGATACATAGAGAGAGAGAGAGAAAGTTTTTCAGAGAGTTGAGATCAGACGAGATTCTTTCGCTGTCAGGAAAGGGCCTTCGGGCCCCGCTCTGGGGTAGGGTTCTCGAACCCCCCCCCCCTGCGATAAAGATGGAACAATATTAATGTTCCCGTAGCAACGCCGATTTGGGGTAAGTCAGTCTTTACATTTCTGTTGCCTGTTGACAGTACTATTTTAAGATTTAAATTTAAATTAAAATCCCGTAAATGATACATACCTTGTTTTATCCGGTGAAAACCCAATAAAACGCCCCAGCAATATATGTTCATATTTATGAAGATAAACGCAGTTTTTTTTCACCCATTTTCCTCAAACCCATAAAACATGAATTTTAATGACATCGCTGTTTTAACTGCAGTGATATTGTGATTAGGCGATAGATTGCATCTGTCAATCATGACTTTAAGGACAAACATCCCTGGCACTTGAAGATACTTCAAAAAATAACATTGGTGGAAGAATTAGTGATTGGTGGAAGAATTTGTAAAGAATTTAATCAGCAATTGGAACCCTGTGAACATGGAGATAATTAACAGTAGTACGTGTAATAGATATAAACGGATCATGCAAATCATTAAATGATATACATGATCCGTTTAAATGAAATGTATGAAATTTTTAAATGAAAGGTATGACGATGGTTTAAATGTAAGGACCAACAAATGAAAGGCATGAAATTTTCATACCTTTCATTTGTCAAAACTTCCTCCAGTTACAACAGAGGAGGGTATCGAAAGGCTTTTTGTTGCTCCAGCATTAACGTTAAGTTATTAAGATCTGATGATTGGGGCATCACGGTAGCCTTTTTACCTTCGTGTTCACAAAACCATGTCAGGACGGCGTTGGCTGTATGGGTAGGCACGTTATCATTGTAAAACCAGTGATAAGAGTGCATGTATTAGAGATGCAATGATTTTGTATTATGTCCCAATACGTCCCGGCGTTAGCCCACAGCCTATGGAATATTCAGGGACAGCGGACTACGCCATAATAGACGCATAATCCTGTAGTCTAGTAGGAGCAAGGATGGGACACTTCTGTTGAATGTCCACACACATCGGTCAGGGGAGAAACGTAAATGACCATTCTTTGGTTACCATCGTGCAATTGCTAGACGCTAGCCGATTCCATTCTGATACTTTTTGCTCCATTCCAGGGCATTGCTGGCTAGGATGAATGGTTTGCAACACGATCACTGACAGAACTTTGGGTGTTCCAACAAACCGTTCGACATGAAATCAAAGTTATCGAAAAATATATACTTATTGCATAGGCCGTAAACTTTCAGTTTATATGAACAGTTCAAGTCATAGCTACACTTGAGTTCGGCTGACACGAGCTCGGTCTGTAAACTTCATTATCCAACGCATGCTCGAGTTCATCCTGTACATGCTGTTCCCATAAGATCAGGTAGAAGATAAAGCAAATTAATTTGAAGGATTTTTTTAGATTTTTGTTTGTTAAAAGAGCAATTTTTTTTCTAAAAAACTAGACTGAGACTATATGTTTGCTTTTCAGTGATTAAAGATTAAGAGAACTATTAAGGATCCTTTTTAGTTGGTTTACGGAGCTAGTGATCACAAAACAATCGTTTTTGAATAGTTTAAAGAAATATATTTTTATTAATGAACCCTTTAGACGGTTTAGAAACTCCAGGTAAACGATACTTTCTTCTTTTCTATCAATATTTATTTTTTGTTCTTTAAAACTAATTTTATAACATTAAAAAAATTTATAATATGCAGCATATTTTATCTAATATTTACTTAATTTTAAATGCTATACTGTCTTTATGGGAAGTTACCCTTAGTTCTCATAATCAACATATGTATTCTTTTCATCCTCTCAAATAGCCATCGTTAAAATATGCCAATAAGGTTGTATTATCAAAGGAGTGATCTACTTGTTTCTTCATTCAATATAACTCCCTTTTTTCAGTAAGAGGTTATATTGTCTGCAGAAATAATCCTACGGCAGAGTATAGCCTATTATTTCCTAAACAATCATTCAAAAGATGTTACTGAGTTTCAGAAGAAACGAATTATTTACTGGCTTGCATCAAGGAAAGATAACAATTAAGGTGATCTTTGAAATTACGGAATCGAGCTTTCAAAGATCTAGCATATTGTTAATAGTTGTAATCCCAGAATCAAAGCATCAAACTTCTAGGTTTAATGTGGTTGGGAAAAATATTTTAAATATTCATGACCTTGAATTACAGGAAAAAAATCTTGCTGAAGTTCTGTGGGAAAAATTCTAAAGTATAGAGGATTCACACCTATGTATAGATCGTATTATGGAGCATTTCTAAAAACCATAATACTATGAGAACTTTAAAAAAACTGAAATTTAACCACTATTTTGTGAAAGGACACCACTTAATAATGAGACTGCTCAAAAAAAACATCAGTTTACTAGGGTGCCTAAAGATTGAACAGTGGAACAATGCTTAAATGTCATATGTTTCAATGTGTCCAAATAATGCACAATGACGGACTCATTGGGGTAAGAGAACCACAGATCAGAGGATTCGACAAATTTGCGCTTACCGAACAAGCCTCTATCTACAGGCAACTTATAGTCGAAAGTTGCTTCTGTTATTTTCGACTAGGTTGAACAATGTTACAAAAGTAATTAAATGACATTAGCTTTGATCATTCTGAATGACCTGGATTATCTCATCAAGGATTTTTTTTCTTTTTTGCAGAATGATAATGAAAGAATTCATTTAACTATGACTGTCAATAAGTCGTTTGTTCGGGACATACGCTGACGATGACGTATGCTGTGTGAACAGGCCCTGACAGCACAGCAACGTGTCTTCTGTAAGGTGTGACCAAAACGTTCCCATTTTAGGGAAGTCCCCAAATTCAGAACTTTTTTCCCAGAACGGAAAAAATAGGTATTATAATTTTTACTACTTCTGACTTCTCGTAAACAGTTAAATATCTCTGTAGTTTAAATATCGGGATGGTTTTTAATGTGTTTTCAAAGTCTTGCTAGAAAACATGACACTTAAAAGTACCTGGTAAAGCAGTCAGAAGAGTTTGTAGCAATTAATAAGCATGCCTCAATATGCAAACTGACGAGACTTTAAGAAATGTTGGAACAGTACATTTGTCTCGTGTGAAAAAGTACATACATGAAATAAACGAAAACATTGTCAAGTAAATGTGTTTATTTTTTTAAACTTACTATTTATAACGATAACCTTCTTTTGAACAGTATTTCTTACAATATTGTTATTGATAATTTAGTATTTATATTTTTTAATTATAATCTGTATTTAGGGGCACACGGTGATCTTTAGTTGCATATTTTATCTGTAATCACATTTTACTTAACAAATCATTTATCCTCCATCCAATTTAACCAAAATTCTCTATGCATATTACTCTCTCAAAAGTTTTAAAGAGAAATTTGATTCCCAACCAGCGTTAAACATATTCTTTACTCCTTTCACCCTATACATTTTTCATCTTATTTTTATTTTTTAACATTTTCTATACTTTTTTGAGTTTTGTATATCTGTCTTTGATACCAGTTATATGTCTTAATTCCAGTATATCTGCTATTAGCCTTGAAATAAACTAAAAAGTCATGTTTCTTCATTTTTGGTCCTTCAGCGAGATTTTGAATGATTTCTTCTTTCAATATCCTTTTCTTTTGCTTTAAAGTTTGTCTGACCTTCAAACACTTTACTCCTGTTTATGTCATCCACCGCTTTCGTCTGGGGCAACATGTGCTTAGTTTTTATAACAATTTCTCTTACTCCTCTCATAATACGATGTTTTTATGCTCCTTTGACTCTCCCTCAATAATTTTATCGCCTATACGAGCACACAAACTCTTGAAAAAACAGCCACTGTTCACATAAAACTCCTTTATCTAACAGCAATTCGCTAAGAATAGAATACAACTGATACTTCTAACTATCCTCTTTGCTCTTCCAAGATACTGCCGATTGTATCATCTAACGATACATTTACTTGCCTTTGGTGGTGGAATTCAGGAAAATATTTGAAATCTATATTAGAGAAGAACTCTCAATCACAGAAGGAATCATTTTAGACAAATTTACTCTTCCTGGGGAGGCTTCCAGGAGTTGTATCATTTAACCCTTCAGCGGACGCGCCAATTTTTGGAACACCAGCAGGCGCGCGTGGCACAAAGTGCAACGTCTCTTTAATAATTCCATTTTTTAATAAACTTTTTTTTCAAATTGAAAATAATCATTCTGCGTTTTATGACAAGGTATAAAATGATGATAATATTGAGATATATTTATACTTAAAGGCCAAAGAATGCAGATACAATAGCCTTATTTCAGAACTGTCCGTTTTATTGGATCTAAGGACAACTTGTGAATGGATTCCTATTATGCCCCAAAGCCTAAAAAACAATGAGATTGTCATCTTCGGATATGCAGAATACCGTGTTATAGCTGCACATTTGATCGACTGCATCAACTCCTGCTTTTGTCGTATTCTAATCTAATATAACCGCTGGTTTACCACGGTTTAATCCCGACTAACAATGAATAGAAAGGAATAAAATTGTCAGGAAAACAGACCTGCATTAGAAAGGGTGTACCTCTTAATAGAAACTGCTTATAACATTCAAACTTTACATCTAAAAGCAAACCATTCAAAATTACTAAAATGTTGCACTTTGTACACGGGCGCGCCCGCTGAATGGTTAATCGTATCGGTATCACTTATCATATTAGATAATTATACAGAAAGATGCGAAACCTTGTTTTCTATTTATAGTCAGCGAATCCTCTCTACAATCATTTGTTATCCACTAGGACATATCTGAATATGATTCAAATTGTCTTTTATTGCCTGGCTTCTGGAAGAGTTCCTCTGTTGTATTTGTATTTTGTGTCGTTATTTCGATGTTTCAGCTAAAGCTCGTCCAAGTGGATATTAGTAGCTTCGTATCAGCATATCAAATTTTGAAACGTTGATATGGATAATCATCAACACTCAATCGATCGTGCTACAAACCATCATACAGATACGGTTAAACGCCATAAGTACAGACATACTTTCACAGAATTCGCTTTACGCAAGATTCTAGAACGTTTTCTGCAGGGGTTTGCAATTCTATTTATAAGCTTCAATCATACACGCTATAAATATAGTTTTAATCCTTATTCGCAATATTTTGGAATTACAGTGATACTAAAGTATGTGCACTGCATTACTTTTAAAATATTGCCTGGAATCATACTCAGATTTACTGGAATATTTTTACATTTTTATAAGCGTTCTTCGTGTGATGTATCGAGGAATGTATAGTTAGGAAAGTCACAGAATAAAACATCCTAAGGATCTGAAAGGTGTAGAACTTAGAGTAAAATTCTGAATCTACGACAGTCTACATAGGTTGACTTTCTTCGTTAAAGTTTAAAATCGCCAAAATTTTATGAAGAAAGTAATTTGCTTACTTCACAAAGTCTAAGGTAAAGAAAAACGGCGGAATCTCTTTTTGAAAGATTTAACAATATTTGTAGTACCGGATAGGTATATTATTAAAGTTATGTCATTACATCCTTTACGTGGTCGCGAACAGCCCTGTCTCAGTACATCGTCGTCCCTGAGACTTCCTCAACCGCCACAACACTCAAAAATAACAGATTTTGTTGCTATTCTCTCGCAGTGACATTTCTTTTAACTTTTTGTTCACTTCTTCAAGTCAGCAAGTGTCGAGATAGCATCTATCGTAATGCTCACTCATTACAGCAGGGTCTGTGTCAAGAGGTCCCAGCAACGAAAATTCCAGAAGCCAGGGGCCAGCAGATAACAATGGACTTTGCTGACAGAGAATGCCAGCGATGGCTTATCGCTTGCGCAAAACAGGACATCCGTGGACCACCCTCGTCTGAACCCTAGCCCCCCGTGTCAGCGAGTATGTACCTGAGCAGTGGAGGGGGGTGTTTTTGTTCAGACTTCATGGTAGTGAGGTGAAAAAAAAAAAGTTCGAAAAACGGCACAAGGAAAAATGGATTCTTTTACATGTCAGGTACTCTTTGTAAATATAGTAAATACAGTAAGTGAGATACTGTAACTTGCAATTCATAGGTTGTGCAGCCCATATATTTTCTGCCTAGATATCTGATGTTCCCAAGAATATATTTTTTTATTTCTGCTGTTGTAGATGACTTTTAGAAGTGCTTTACCTTGCTACTTAAGGGGAAACGATGATTTTTTTTTTCCCGTTAAGAACTGTTTAGTATTTATTTAAATATTCCAAGCTGTTTGTAAAATTTGAAAGCAATGAGGAGATTCTAATTAGTATTTTTAACTGAAAAAACTGATGGAAAATGTTTAATATTTTTGAATGCAATATTTTAATGCATTGAATTAATTTTTAACCATGGATATTGTGCACATGATTGATAAAATAATTTAAAGCATTAGGTATGAATGTATATCATGTATGATTTCCTGCATGCATACATACATACATACACACACACACACACACATATATATATATACATATATATATATACGTGTGTGTGTGTGTGTGTGTGTCTGTGTTTGTTTCAAACGGGTGCAGCGTGGATCCACCCCCTGTGGTACACCTGGGGCAACACATGCGTTGTGCATCGTCGCACACTTCTGGCTTCTCGCGGAGAAGAGCATATATATATATATATATATATGATGGGAAAAGCGTGAGTGTCTTTTATCTAGATATATATTTTATCTAGATATATAATCAGTTCAAGCAACAAGCATATTTCGGAATAACACAACAACTGTAATTACTGTTCCCTCGATCTCAAAATGTTTTTGGCCCAAAGTTCAGAATTAGTAACAATGTTAAAAAGCATAGGAATTATTAACTCATAATTGCATGAATTTCTACTGAATTTTCGATGAAAACTTGATTATCTTTTGAACAAAACAGTTTACAAGGGACACCGTATCGCACCATATCGTATCATGATGAGGTAAAACGGTCATCTTGTGAGTACGCTTACAAATAAATAAATAAAAAAAAAACTAGGCAAAACTACATTTAATATCTATAAGCTAGTTTTATGTTAAGCAGTGTAAAAACGGTTTCATAAAAATGTTTCCTATTGCTTCACTCTATCAGTCCTTAAAGGAATATTAGTAAATTATATTCAAGCAACTCTAATGATACGTTTCACATATCAGTATTTTCCCCTGTAGGAATATGTATGCTGTGTTGTCTGCTCATACGGGCAATTTATTAAATACACACTTTGATTCAAGTATATCATATAATTTTTACGCATTTTAATTATTTGCTCTTAAGGGTAATTTAAAATGTTCATAACAGTTTTTTATTCTCATCTGCGACTAAAATTTTATTGAGTAGACATAACTCTAAAATCTATTACTTTTGTAATTTACCATGATGTAAGAGATTTTAACCCACCACTTTTGAAATTTTTTAATGAAAGCATTTGCAAGAGAGTTAGTGAAATTAATAACGTACTTCATACGTGCTCGTTAAAATCATGTTATCCCTGAGCTAGAAAGTTAAGAGTGGTGTGGAAATTTGAAGGGAACAAAGGCTAACATCCTACACTAAATTAATTAAGTCTAAAAATGCATTTTGGAATGATGATATATATTTTAAATAATTATATATATATATATAAATATTCTTGTAATTATATATTAAATTTTAAATTATGCTTTTAAAAGAAATTAAGATTACACCTTTTTACATTTTTATTATCTAATTTTGTGTGCTCCGAATCACAGAAAATTTAAAGCAAATGTAATATTGCTGTCATATCCAAGAAAAAGCCAATTTATTTTAGGTCGCTTTACCTTTTGAGATTAACTGCATATGTTTAACAGCACCAATAATTCTCGAGCCTAACTTCAATTTCACTTCAATTAAATGAATTTCTGTTGGCTGTTAATGAAATTATTAACACATTTAGTGCGTTCACAGAAAAAAAAATTAATAATATACTTAAAGGATTTCTGCTCTAGCGCAATTTTCCAAAAATAGAGTAATGTACCCGGAGAAAATAGCGTTTTTCATTTTTTACCTGGATTTTCTGCAATAAGAAACGTATATCACCTCAGAACTCATATCAACTGAACATTCATTATATCGATATTATCCTTATCAAGTAAATATTCCACAGCTGTTTTCTAATGATAGTGAACTTCAGGCGTAAACATGTAATTTAAGACATCATCATTGTGCGATTTCTGGAAAATAATTTCCGTTCCTCCACATTTTAAAGACTTCGAAAGCAATTTCCTTCAACAAAAATGTAGGAATATCGTGGATAGCATTTATATTAAGGTCCATGATTCTAAATTTTTAGTGGTGACTTTGACTGTTGAAGCGATAAATATTTTTTTTCAAAATCAACTTTATTCAAATGTATTCACTTGGGAGGTTTAAAATACTTTCACTCTGATCAAATACACTATTTTTAATAAATTTTTATTCATTTTTTATTATATCGATGTGGAGGGATACTTTCAATCTTAAAAACTTTTGATTTTGGAAAATTGTTTGAATGAACATATTGCTTTTATACCTACATCAACGTACGCTCAGCATGGTTTATTATCTTGATATATGCATTATTTTACCATTTTTCTTTCGTAAAGACATCTTTCAAAACACGAAGACGTCTTGCAAGAATATCTTTTTTATAAATCAGAATTTTCAGGGGTTTTAAACAAATAATGACATTATTAAAGTGCTTTTAATGATGTCGTGTATGCGATTTTAAAAACATACACTATGCATGTTTTTTTTCTTATCAACACTAATGCTTTCTCTTTCAGAGTCCCGTAGAGTAGCTTTCTCCCGTAGAGTTTGTTTTGATAAATAATAATAAGAACATAATATATGTCCTCTTATGAGCAATAAATTTTAGATAGGTTCATAACACGTATGTCTTAGACAAAATGTGTCTCAATTCTGGTATCACAGCATAGGAAATCTTTCCATAATCTACGAAAGTGATTTTGGCAGATTAATTTACTATTCTCTAAAAAAAAAGGCACAGATCCCTATATTTACGCTGGGATCCCTATATTTACGCTTAAGATCCCTATATTTACACTGGGAACCAGTGGCACACCCAGGATTTAATCATGGAAAAGGGGGGAGGGCGAGTTGAACGGATAAAAATATTTATAATGCAAATTCCATATTTATAATGCAATTTCTATTTCTTTGGGGGGGGGGGGGTTGCAGGGTCCCTTGGCCCACCCCCTGGGTGCGCCACTGCTTGGAACACACATGAGTTATTCGTAATTCTTACTCACACTCACGAGCAATTTCTTACATATGCGCGCGTGAGTGTTATTCGAAATATGAATCATCTATGGAGGGATTCCTTGAAGATATAAGATAAGTTATCAAAATTTGATAGCCAGCACTATAATTATTCCCTTATGTTTTATAATTTCCATGTTTCCTTTTAGCAGTTTAAATCCCTTATTTGCATGCATGATGTATATTATTACAGAATAAAGTCATGTACGAGTATGATCCTTGGTTTTGTGGCGGCCCTGTGGTACAGCGACCTGGTTTTCGATGCTGAGATTGCTCGGATCGAATCCCGGCGTTGCGCCACTAAAAGCCATTTGTGTCGTCCCTTGATAGGGGGTAATGCTAGTCTGCCTATATGGTGCCCTCCATAATAAAATGGCTAGCAAAACTGCGGTGTACTATGACGGTAAGGATATTGTCCAAGATACCGTCTGCCGCACTGGGGAAAAAACTTATTCTCGGTTATTAAGTACCTCTCAGCACTCACTCAATCTCTCTCTCTCTCTCTTATATATATATATCAGTGGACAGGAAATATTTAGCGAGAAATGAAGTAAAAATGATAAGCAGTTATTTAAATCTTTCAAATCAAAGGACAAACAAGTAATTGAAGCCTTCATTGTGGTTGTCAAATTCGATTTGTTTATTGAGACTGGCTTCTTACATTTATATTATCTTGATCTTTACGTTATTTTACAAGCTTCTTACATTTATGCTATTTTAAGAGGAAATTATAGCACTTGCAGCGAAAAAAATTATTCCTAACTAATTTACCGTATTTCCTTGAAATTAACCTTTTCCTTACGGGGTGAGATAGCATGTATCCCAAGAATACAGGCCCAAGAATGAATAAATAAATAAATATATGTGTATATATATATATATATATATATATATATATATATATATATATATATATATATATATATATATATATATGTATATATATATATATATATATATATATATATATATATGTATGTATGTATATATATATATATATATAACCCCCATAATGGCTGTTCTTACAAAGAGGGTAGGAAATTTCTCATTTTAAAGAGGGGATCGAAAAATAGTCCCCGTAAGCTAAAGGTTATTTCGAATTTTTCATGTCTACGTTCTGTGTAACAACCGTCTGCCAGGTACGAAAGTTTTTAATCATTTTTTCAGGTAATATTTTACTGCCTAAAACCGTTCGTACTTTTGAAATAACGCTGACGTCATACTCTAAACTCTTCACCATATGCCGCTGTGATATACGAGTTGAAAAGCGTCACTGCGATGCTGTAACACTTGTCGTCACAGTTGTGACGAAAATGCCAACCTACATTTAGGTTATTTTGTGACTTAACCACGAAGCTGAATCGCAACATCGATGCGCCTCTATAAGACCGTTTCAAAACGCATAAATTTTGTCTTAAAAAAAAACAACTACTATTTATTCTTTTATACAAAAATAACAAGGTGCGATAATACATTGTCGTCCCGATATTATTGCAACTTGGGTATAATATGGTAGTAACATACAGCGATGTTATTGTTCACATCACTATGACTTAAGGCTGCCGTGTACTAATCCTATTGGATTCTCTCACCTCAATGTTAACCTATAGAGAAAATTTGTCTACTATTTACAGCTACATAAAGGCTACATAATCCAATAAAAATGGTATTTTCAGATATCCTGAACTTTTCTGCACTTTGCAACAGGATTCAATTAATAAATTTCGTCCACCAAAGGAATTGATGAGCGTTTAAAAACACTATACTAGGCTTTTTCCCCGAATAATTTAAAATTTAAAATATTATTTGCATTTTTTTAAACTAAAAAGGCCTCAACTTGTAAATTTTCTTTCTCTATTACGGAATACATTTAAAAAAAAAATCTTTAAATCCGAGTCCACAATCCGTGGACAAATTATCTCCATAGGTTAACATTGAGGTAAGCGAATCCTATAGGGTTAGTATACAGCAGCCTTAATGCTGCGTTTTTATTTCACAACGATACTCTCAGAAGTTCCTCTATGGTGACCTTAACGTATTTCGAGTTTACTTGATTGCATATAACGCTATTAAAAGGTTAAATGGGACTGTCATACTTGCTCAGTTATAATGGTGAACTTTATCAGAATTATACCAAAATTTTTTACCTTAACATATGCCCAGATAAATTAAGGAAATAAGAAAAAATATTGCACATAATGAATTTCATTTCAATTTAAGAAAACATTTTTCTAAATAATTAAACGTACTATTGTAATTCCTGGTATATTAATAACAATATTGAGAAAATTGATTCTAATAGTGTAAAATGTCTGCTTAATGAAACAAAGTATAATTTTCCTACCTAATAGAGAGCAATATGGAACATTGCTTACCTTTATTAAGGGAGGAAGGTTTATCAGTTCGAATTTAAATTCATCTATATGCGCATGATTTGCTGAAATGTTATACAGATTATACGCTTGTTTTGGGCTAATAATGGTTCATTTTTACTCATACCACTTATTTATCTCAACTTTCAGTTGGTCGTAGGACTATACTCGGTTCCTAAAGTGATTGAACAACGAGTACAGCTCCCTTATTCTAACGTTTCTAGTCATGGAAATATTTTTTATGTTTGTTACTGAGGGTGCTAGAAGTCACAATTGTGTAACTGGTGAGCGTGCTTGTTTGGTAAATTTCCAGTTCGGTTCACTATCCAACCACTAGGTATGAAAGGGGAAAGAAATGGGTGAGAAATTGTGGTTTGAGCTAATACAGAAGCTCCGTGAAATGTCAGGTTGTTCCAGGCAGGTTCGGCGGCGCCTTCCCCCTTCTCCTTCCTTCCTGAAGTAAGAGGGGGGGGGGGTTAAGGTTCTGTTACCGGTAAACACACGTGTAGTGAGAACGTACGATTTGATTTCAAATACTAAGCTAAGCGGATAATTCTCACTGAAGAGATAATATATATATATATATATATATATTGTATATATATATATATATATATAAGAATAAGATGAAAGAGAAAACCAGTAATAGCTCTAAAGCTACAAGCAGCCAGGAACATCCAACATGTAAAGATAAGTATGAATACGGTTTTTGACAGCATTTCTTCATCAGCGGTGTCAATACTGTCTAAAAACCAATATATATATATATATATATATATATATATATATATATATATATATATATATATATATATATATATAAAACAGTTCCGTAACTGACTCATTCATTCACTGACTGACTGACTTACTGACATACAACGCACAGACCAAACCGCTGGACCTAAACGGCTGAAATTCTGCATGGCGATTCTTCTAATAGTGTAGGGGTGCACTAAGAAAGATTTTTCAAAAATTCTTCTTAGATTTTTTAAAATTAAATTTTTAAGCTGTTTTTTAAACTTTTTTTACGTTTGCATTTAAAATAATACATTGAGGGTTATAAAATTTATATCACAAGAAAGATCATAAAAAATTCCTTCAAAATGAATTTTTTTTCGAATTTTTACCTCCATTTCCTGATTTTTGGTGAATTTTTAAAGATTAATTTTTAGAATTTAATTTATTAAATGCTGATCACGTGATTTCTTTTTCTGGTACTTTAAATAAATTTATCGTCACGTCCATAACAACTAAATAGACAAAAAAAATATTCTTTTTCTTTCTAATGCAGCAGACGATTGGATATTATCCAAGAAAAAATAAATATACCTTTCGATTTTTTTATAAATATATATATATATACCTGTATATATATATATATATATATATTTACATCAATTGTATACATTGATCGTCGCATTTATTATAAATATATATATTTATTTTTTCTGGCATTAATTGCATACATTGACCGTTGTATTTAATTTGAATGTACTCCGTAGCGAAGCGCGGGTTTTCAGCTAGTATATATATATATATATATATATATATATATATATATATATATATATATATATATATATATGTATAAAATAAAATAAAATACGAATAATTACGGTTTGTGCCATTGTATTTTTTCCTTACAGAGTCCATTCATTCATTTCTCTGGTTTAATTATTTGGATGTAATGAAAGGCTTCAAAGTTAACAACGACATTGAATCTTACCTCTTTGCACTATTTTTCCAAATATATTTTTTCCCCTTGCGTGATCTGCGGTTGGGCAGTTCCACCTTCGTTTCTTGAACTGGTACTTGCATTCTGAAATTGCGACTTTGACACCTCTGCCGATTGCCTGCATTGCTCCCGGATTGTCCCGGACTATTCTGCGTTGCTTTTTACGGAGAGGTAGGTGGGGTGCAGGGCCCCGGTCGTTCATGGAATTGCCTCGATGAAAATCCACAACCAGGTTAGTAGGCTCCTCGGAATAGGCGAGGCTCCTGGAAAGACAAGTGAAATTTCACGTTATCGATGGATTGCTTAGTGATAAAGAAAGAAAAAAAAGAAAATACAGGAATTCAGGGAAACCCATTGTTACATAAGGAATTACCTTCCTAACGAGCCAGAAAACACTTTTCTGACACCAAACTGTTACTTCTGGAATTAGCCTGCGGCATTAAACATACCTATTTTTTCTGTATCCAACCCCTTTTGAAGGTAGGCATTGACATAGCATATTATTAAAGGTGCTTGGACATAAGCTTCCCTGCGGCTCATTGCGTGGTGTGCTGCTATGTTTAAAGAGTTACAGAGGTTCAAAAAAGTGGTTATTATACATAATTGGGTGTATGACTTGATTCATTATCTTTCCTTTTTACTAGAATTTGATTCGCCACACTCCTACCTCTGCAAGTTATAAGGCTAATTTTAAGCGTGAGCAATGGACTATTTTGAGGTTGTCAGTTAATAATGATGCATTTTAAACAGAGATTTATGTACTTCCGGAAATCACAATTCTTCCTTAATTAGTAACTACGCATGAACAGTGGTTATAATTTTCCCATCTGTCACCGATTTTGTGTTCTTGCTGCTAAAATACTCGAGGGGATTCTGCTAAAAGCTTGAAGAGATATGAGTACTCTATAGAGTGGTTGCATACTGTTTCTTCGACATTTCCGAGAAATATTTGTAAAACAGAAATGGAGAAAAACGTAAAGGTAATTCAAAAGAAGATGTATTGAAGAAATAAAAATGTAGAAAGCAAGTTTGGGAAATTTATTTACACATTTTTTCGGTTAGAGGAGGACTCAAATAAAGTATAGTGCTAAGAAGAACCAATTACTGCAGGGTCTACAATTGTACTATTTTCCTCTGCAAATCCACTTCTTTAGTTCTAGAATTAGGTTACAAAACAACACTAAAAAGTTTCGAGGGAATATCTAGTTTGGATTGTGAAATACTGTCTACTGGACCAGAGTATCACACTTTACCAGATGCAACGCTCCGTGGGGGAAACCTCGCTGAATTCAGTGATACTGTGCTGATAGTCATCTGTAATACACTTCACCCACCGGGGTTTTATTCCGATCCCTGTATTGCGCCATAGACAGTAAAAAACAAAAAATATAGTACCTCTTTATGCATAAAAAGAGTTTCAAAATTAGGATAATTATATATTTTTGTCACTTAAGTGTCCTTATGAAGTATGATCCTTTTTAATAAAAGAATAATTCAAACAATATTTCTAGGCGTCTTTGGGTTCAATGTTTCTCGAGAAGGTAAAATTTATAACCTCATGTTCTAACTGTTCACAAACACCGATTTTAAAACTACTATACTCTTGAAAACATTGAACTAAATCCTGTATCTCACTAACCCCTACTTAGCGGGGTTACCTTCTCTTTGACTAATCTTTTACTACCTTTTTTTCTGCAACCCTGCGACAATGTATCAAATAAAAATTATTCATTTATTGTTTAAAAATAGAGAACTTACCTTGAACTTTTATAACCAAAGATATAATCAGCTACCAAAGATATAATCAGCTATTGTTTATAAATAAGTAGCGAGCTAATTCATTTTTAAATGGATATAAGATGTATAATTTTCTTACTACAGCCCAATTTAATTTTGCACCAACATTAAATATATTAATTATTACGCTCTTTTTTTTCTTCCTAATATAACGAGAAGATTATGGAAATTTGAATATAGGTTTTATTATTTCCACGTGCTTTGATAAAATTACTAAAGCTTAATAAGTTATTCAAATACTTAAACTCGTTGAAAAATTTACTAAGAAGTAAATTTTAATAACATGTACATTTTTTTTAGTAACAGGCAGATTTTAATGAGGTTGTTGTATATACAATTATTTATGACTTCAGATATAATCGTTCATTCTTGGAAGTTTTCTTTTTGATTTGTGATACTGAATTTATATATATATACACACACACATATATATATATATATATATATATATATATATATATATATATATATATATATATATATATATATATATATATATATATATATATATATATATATATATATGAATGAATTGGCACTTTAAAGAAGGAAATAAGCACCAAAAAATTGAATTATTTGCCATACTGTTATTTAAATATAGACGCTTCTTGTAAGTTGTAAAAGGCACTGGAATAGCGGGTGAATGTAAAGAGTCTTATACAAAAGTTTAGTGAAGAAAAAAATAATAAATAGCACAGTTTTTTAAAAGTTTTTCTTTTGTAATTTCCCACAAAAGCAGTTTTTGGAGTTCCCTTCTTCAAACTGCCGATTCACACACACACACACACACACACATATATGTATATATATATATATATATATATATATATATATATATATATATATATATATATATATATATATATATATATATAATAGTAGTATAGATATCTAAACATTTTTACATCTGAGACAATTTTTTCATCTTTAAAATAACGAACGCTTTTCAGTTGGCTTTTGACTTCTCTTTGTTGAAAGTAGCTACTCATATTTCTCCATAGATGGCAGCAGTAAAGTAAACTTTATTAAGTTTAATGTTAATCTTTAAGAGTTTTCCCACATAGGTTAAAACCCTGTTGATTTCCAAGGATATATTATGCAATTAGCAAATATTATATGAGTGATATGACTGAATTTATAAGCTTAATTTATTATGTTATGATCTCGGAATTTCAGTTAAAGAAATGTTCTCTAGTTTACGAATTATTGATTGCAGAACTTGATTAAAAACATTTACAGATCCTATTACATTTTCCCTCTGGTTGAGAAAATAATTGTTGAGGTGCTGTAAATGTTAAAAGCCACTGCATTCAGGATTTATAAGGAATGCAGAGCAGAAAAAAAAATTAATGCACGACTTTGAAACAATAATCAAGACTAAATAACATTTAATGTTTCAAACGATCTACACTTTTGGAAAAGTTTTAATGGAATCAGCAAACATATTGTACATATTTTTTAAGAAAAGAAAAAAGGTTTTCTAATATACATTCTCTCTTGCAGTAAAGTTTAAAAGTATATTTTTTCGATATTTAGGTATCGGGAACTTTTTCATTTCTTCATAAACTTCACTTAGTATTCCAGAAATTTAAAACTATATTCACAGATCGAAATTTTTTTCATTACCATTGGGGGATTAAGAAAAGCTCAATAATCAGTTTAAATATTCTAAAAGTCCAAGTTATCTCAACTAAATGACAGACCCACAAGACGTCAATATGAAGAAATTTCGTAATAAGCTTGTCATAGGAAATATTTGAATAATCCGCTTTATTAATCATAAGAATAAAAAATTTCTCTTGTTGTGTATAACAGGACTAACTGTTTTATAAAGTCTTTAAACCGAAATACATAATTAGTAAGACTTTTAAAGAAAATATATTAGAAGATAGTAGAAATTTACGTCTAGACGGGTGTGTATATATACATATACATTATTATTGCTATATACGGGGGAAAATACTTATAAATTAATCTATCGACAGTTCTTACAGAAAAATATTTAAAAGATCTGTCGATTAAAATATTTCTTAAAATTTTCAAAATTGTGAAAAAAAATTTCCCCCTCAGGGAAAGAAAAATTTTTTTTTCTCCCTCCAACTGGATCAAAAATTAAATGAAAAACACTGATCAGCAAATATGTCCTTTTAAAATTCTATCGGGAAAAATGTTGCCAATGAATTAATTATTCTACGAAGTCTGGAGAATTAACTTTATTAAATTATTATTATCATGGAAGAAAAAAATTATTTCAACTCTAAACTAACATGGAAATAATGTTTACTCTTATATTTCTTATATTGTCTGGCTGTTTATATTGTCTGGTCTACAAAGCAATATGATCATCGGGACTGGAGGAAATAAACGCCACATACGGGAAAACGATGATTCAGGGAATGATCGATCGAGATTCCGCTATATAAATATATATATATATATATATATATATATATATATATATATATATAAAACATTTTTTAAACACTACGTAGTGTAAACATAATATTCCGAGCCTTATTAAAAGCATTTCATTTAGTGATAGTATAAGTATGAATTTCTACCTTTTAAAACTACCTCTTAGTATTTTAAGGAAAGTATTTTAATATTTTTTAAGGTAATTCATATAATTTTAGTAAATGTTATTTTTTTTTGTATTTCTATTTCACTTTTCTCTATAAAGAATCCTCTTTTATTCTTAAACCGTTATCTTCACCTGGCATGAAAAATTTTAATTCATGCTTAGTTTTAGCTTAGAATTTTTTTGAAGAATCCTCCCACAATTTTTGAAGTCAAGATTCATCTAAACAAATTTTATTCCATAAAAGTTTCAAAGGATTTTCTGTTAACATGAAGGTAACATTTTATTTTCAGGAACTCTACAGAATGATCTTTTTTTAAAGGAATTTCCTTCCAAGATCTGATGAATAACAATATGCAAATTAGTGAATAAATACTAAACATTCTAAGCTTTTTTCTGGGAAAATTTCGTTTCAATAGTTCTTCACAAGAAATAAACATTGGTTCGAGTATTGGACTCGAGAACTAACAAAATAATGACATGCGTAAAAGTTTACCGTGTCAAGAAATTTCAAGTATTCATATGAAAATATAAATCAGGAAACAGCAGACGACATTTTCATGCTAATTTCTCTTGATTAATAACACCTCATTTAATAAAAAAATTGTCAGTTAGACATTGATTGATTAAAAACAGTTCAAATTCAAAGGTTATTTTACTTTAAAAGACTGAAATTTTCACTGAAATTCTACTCGATTTTTAAAAAGCGATAAAGTGAAAGGACAGAAAAATGTTTTATTCTAAGTATTTATCATCCCCCCCCCGACCTCCCCATCATGTGTACATAAAGATGATGAGACACCATTCCCTATTTTAGCTTCTATTATGTGTCAGATTTTTTGTTTTAATTTATTTCGAATTTAACTAAAAGGTACATATATTTTTGTGATGGAACACCAAAACATGAGGGTGACTGTTATATATAAATTCAAATTATTGTTCTCTTCTTCAAATGTGTAAACACTATTATTGAACGAATGATATATATCTGCATGTGTGTATGTATATGTGTATATATACAGTGAAACTTCTTTAGCCGGCCACCCCTCAAAACGGCCACTTTACTTCAGAACCATTATAGGCCGACTTAGAGAAGTTTCACTGTGTATGTGTGTGTGTGTATGTATATATATATATACATATATATACATACATATATATATATATATATATATATATATATATATATATATATATATATATATATATATATATATATATGAATATATATATGTATATATATGTATATATATATATATATATATATATATATATATATATATATATATATATATATATATAGATAGATAGATAGATAGATAGATAGATAGATATGTGTGTGTGTGTATGTACTTTTAGAAATATTTTAGAATCTATGGAAATAAATTGTCCAAAATTTCCAGTGAAATAAAAAATAACCGCAGTAAATCACGCATATTTCAGAGATTCATTCACTTCTGATGAAACTGCAATTCCATCAAAGTTCTCTCGCCGGCGACACAAGCACGCGAAAGAAATGCAAGGATTTCAGTTACACACACAACCGCGAAAAAGCAGCCCATTTGGAGTGTGAGTGTCTTGATGCTCTATTTCCCCATTTACTTCAATCTGAGTCCAAAGGTCGCGATAAGACACCCCCTTCCTAATATGCTGCCAATTTGGGGCCATCCTCGCACGCAAAGTGCAGCACTTTAGAGAAAGCGGCAGCTACTTGTTGGTTCATTGACGGCCTCAGAGGAATGGGTGAAGTTGGCCACGCAGAAGATGGATTACAATTCCCCGCAGGAAATCGAATGGGAAGTCGTTCGCGGCTTTTCTAATCGTCCTTTTCTGCACAGTCGCGCCCCGGGAGGAGGGAATGTTGAATTCGTTTTTTCTTTTTCGAATAATGATCGGATCATGCGAAAGCCTGTCTTTCTCAAACTGGGTAAATTTTGATAAAGTATTGCCATGTTACCAAATCTTGGCGTCGAAAAAATATGTAATTGTTCGAATAGCTACGAAATAACTGAAGTCGTAAAAAATATTCTGTAGAAGAAAGAATATGGAGTTTAGATATAAAGAAACAGTTTTAAAAAACTTACTTGCATTACATGTGAGAGATTTCAATGACCAGGAAAATTTTTAATTAAAGCAACAAAATTTTTAGTTTCTTTGGTGGGAGAAATTTCACTAAGATATTTCACGGCATGCCCCAAAGGTTTTTTTGCGCATTTAAAGGAGACCTAAAGATTAATTTTTTCTTAACGGAAGAATTTTAGACTTGTATCCATACGGCAAACAATGCAACGCTTTGCATTTTTAATCTAGGATTACGTTCATCCATAACGGTTCTCCGGAAAGCAAAATTTCAGATGTCCTCCGTCGCGGGTTATAATTTTGGCAGCGCTCCAAACGCAGTCTGTATCGCTTGGACAAGAAGTCAACAGTTAAACAAAAAAGTACCAAAATGCGTCAAAATTTTGACATTCATATATATATATATAGCACATACATACATATTTACATACAAAAAAGGTAAGCAACGATAAGTAATCCTACTTAATAACCCACGGTAGTTTCGTTAGAAGAGACTACCTGAATTTTTTTTTCTTCTTTTTTACGCTAGTGACGTTTTCCACTCATTCATAATTTAACCAGATGTGAAAGAACAGAAGAATGGATTCTCTTTTCACGTTAGAAAGGGTAATTCCTGTAATATTTATCCCTAATTACCTTCCCCCGTCCTTCCCCGGAAGATAAAATCTCTCAACCAGAACGGAGAGACACATTAAGAAAGGAAGCCTGATTGTGTTAGTGCAATTAGATTATTATCATTTTAAAAGGTATGGTCGATTCGCACTAGACGATACAAAATATCACACGCCTTAGTAACGGCCACCTCGTTTAAATATCTTTCTCTTTATATATATATGTGTATTCTAGTACACATGCATACGGTGTAAAATAAAACTGGCTGTGTGGTGTAAATTTTTATCACTCTCTCATACACTAGTTTATATATTTGAGACTACGAGTAAGTTTCCCCCTCAATTTTAATTATTCTTACTACATTCATAAAAATGTTGATTTAACAAGTTTAACAAGTAGTCACTTGTGTGCATTGCACAAAATTGTGAATAGAATAAATTAAGTTTAGCCTTTCAAATAAGTTTCCTTATCAATTTAACAAAGTAAATTAGAAGTAACCACAAAAGCAATAATTTAATAAGGCTTACGAACAAATATTTGTTTGTTGAATAAGCAAAGTTTGATTTATGTATACATCCCGAATATTTTAGATTTTCTGAGACAGTTCGCCGTCCCATTCTGTGCATTGAATGAATTGTAGCAGATCCAGATAATTTTCTAACATGTGACCATTTCCGTAGGTGAATAATCTAATTCAGATAACTGATCTGGGGAGTGGTAGCTGTTTCCTCTTTGACACTTATTCATTAAGTACCATGATCTATTGGTGAAACTCTTTTTCTGTTACTGTATATTTAATCTATTTGGCTCTTACTTATCTAAAGAATTGGACGTGTCAAACGGAGTCTCTAGAATTTTTGAGAACATCTAATATTCTTAGTCTCTCCCTATTCTACTTCCTCTTTAATATCTCACATAAATATGACTTTTAAAGTTCACACTAATTTTCTGAACGGTCATGCAGGAGTTCCGAAGATTTAATAATTTACTTTACTGACTTACACACACACACACACACACATATATATATATATGTGTGTGTGTATATATGTATATATATGTATGTGTGTGTGTATATAAATATATGTATATATATACACTACCCTACAATAATGGACCGACAGCAAGATGTGATGGTATAAGGGAAATAATACATGCTTTATTAGGGGGATGGTCTGCCACGTGCTGCCACTACACTAGCAACCCTTTTGGAAATACTTTCAACAAGGTTTTGATATACAGCTGTGGGCATTTGTGTCCATTCCTGCTACAAGAATTTCGCCAGCTCAGCTGTAGATTTCGTACGTGGTTTCCTAGTCTGTAAGCGTCGCTCTAACGCTTCCCGAAAATGTTCTATGGGGTTTAGGTCGGGACTCATAGCAGGCCAGGGAAGACGTTTTACATCCATATCTTGATACCACTGCTTGACAGAGGCTGCAACATAACATGGAGCGTTGTCGTCCTAGAAGTAACATTCGTCCATTCCAGGAAATTGCCAGAGCGTAGGAAGAACCTGATTGTCCAAAATGTTCATGTAGGCGTCGGCGTTCAATTTACCAGGAACAACATGCAAAGATCCCAGGTCATACCTCAAAAAGCACCCCCAAATAAATACACCACCACCACCACCACCACCACCTAACTTGAGAGTTGGGATGAAGGACTCGGGTAACAGACGTTCGCCTGGCATTCACCAAACCCCGAGCACGCCCATCCGACTTGAAGATCGTGTAGAGCACTGATTCTCAACCTTTTTAAAGCTGCCGCCCTCCCTAAGGGGCAGAAAATTTTTCAACGCCCCTCCCCCCTTTGAGGAAATCTGGTAATTTAGAGTATGGGGAAGGGAGGGGGGTTACAGAATGATAAAAGAGAAAATTTTGAGTAATTTTTTTCAGTAGATTTACACCCCAAATTTGATTGATTTTACTCGATAATTTTGCCCTAGAAGGCAATTGCATTCCTTTTATTAAAATTAAAATGAGTAATGCAAAAAAAAAGCTTAAATGCTCTTTTATGTTTAAAAATTACTTATTCTTAATTAGATAATTAAAAAAGAACAACAAAAAAATTACACTAAAAGAGTAATAGCAATGAAGCAATCAAGTATGTCAGTGGGAGGGTTTTGCTTGATGGTTCAGAGCCAGTTTCTGAGCGTTCGCTTCAATATTTTTAGAGAGATGAAGGCGCAAGACCCCTCTTTCCACGATTTGAAGTCGACTTCTCTTTTTTGCAATTAGATCAGTCATAGCACTGAATCCTCGTTCGACAAAGAAGGAGGAAGGGAAGGCAATTAAAAACTTTTTGGCGATAGTCCACAGTCCTGGGTAGAGGCGACTAATGTTACTTTGAAGCCAAAATTCTATCAGACGATCACCATCCTGGAAGCAGGCTTTCAAAGTTTCATTAGTTGAAAGTTCTACCAATTCCCCTTGAATCTGAACCTCTGCTGTCTCAATATTCATAAAAGGGTTCATAATCCATTGAGGGACTTCCAGGGACAAAATATCCTCAAAACGCTCAGAAAAGTCCTTGTACAAATCTCAAGGTGTTGACATTAAACTTGTGTTTCGTCGAAGGGGATTTCACTGCTCTTATGCAAATCCGACAAGATTGGAAACTGGCTGAACTCGTTGCGACCAAAATTCTGCTTCCACAAAGTGAGTTTTTTTAGGAAGGCAGAAATAACAGATTTTGTTGTGATCAAATTGAGCTCTTTGCCTTGAAGCTGCAAATAATTCCATTGAATTTTGCGTATAAATCGGTCATGTAAGCAACATCAATCTTAAATTGTAACAATCTATCTCTCAGAGCTACATCTTTCTCTTCGAGGAACTTAAGTACAGGGTCGAAAAGATTCCAGAACCTATTGGGGCAGGCGCCTTTGGAGAGCCAGCGAACCTCGGTGTGTAGATGCAAGCAATTAAATTCTACATCGTTGTCCTTACACAGCTATCCAAATAATCGATCGTTGAGAGCATTACTGCGAATGCTGTTCACATCAGAGATGACATATTGTAATGACTGATGCTAACGGTCGCTGAGGTTTTTTTTACAACTAAATGCTGTCTATGAATCATGCAGTGAACAGCTAAAATACCTGGTACCGCTTTCTTCAAGAGGGCAATGAACCCACGATGACGACCCACCACTGCAGGAGCTCCATCGGTGGCAACAGACATAATGTTCGCAAGAGGAATATTTTTCTCGTTAAAATAATTGTTGACAGCATTAAAAATAGATTCACCTTTAGTATCTGAAATCAATCTTCTTGCAAAAAGCATCTCTTGAATAATTTTTCCTTCCTTCACAAACCGGACGTACGCTAACGGTAAAGCCTCATTAGTACCTGGCAAGGTTGATTCATCAAACTGAAGAGAAATTCGGTGGGTATCAAAAGTTTGCATAAGGAAGCTTCAACATCTTCAGCCATCTCATCAATTCGTCGTTGCACTGTATCATTGCTTAATGAGACATTTTTTTATAACATTGGATGCGGATGGATGGTGTAAAACGTTTCTAAAACTTCCTTGACAGCCGGCAGTATCAACTCTTCGCCGATGGTATGAGCTTTCCCCGATTTAGCAATTAATTTTTATATATTATAAGAGGCTATCAAACCATCGTCGCATTTTTTTGATGAGGTTGATAGTAAGCCTGAGATAGACGGCGCCTTCAGAAACTTGTCCCTGATGTTCTTGAAAAACGACAAATCTTTATTTTGTTTGTCAGGATAAATTTTTTGCAGATGCTCCTGCAAACGAGACGGTTTCATTGCCTCATTAGATAACACTTTGTTACAAAGTAAACACATGGGTAGTTGTGAGTTCGACGGCGAAGGAACAAATCCGAACTTCAAGTACGTGGAATTGTATTGACGACACTTCTTTTTATTAACCGCATCCTTGGCGGCAACAAAATATGATGAGGGAAAGATAACTATTTCTCAAAATAAATAATTCATGATCAAGATAAAGAACTAATAAGAGCACTTACCTACCCGACTGGACAAATAAACAATGAAAGTAAATCGAAACTGAGAGAAAAGAACATAAATAAAGCGAACGAAAAGCAACACAAGATACACGGGTCAAATGAAACATCCATGGTGAAATGAAACATTCATAGAACGCTCAACGCATGCGCTGCGATGCACGCGAAAACAGCTGACGCATACGCTGTGCTGGTTCGGATCAGAGAAGAATCCTAGTGTACAGTTCTTCAAGGTCATCCTACCTAGAATGCAAATTCGTCTCACCTTGCGTGAGGGGGAGCAGTCGCGTAAGTTCGTTTTATTGCGGGTACAAATGGTGTAAACCAGATAATCGATTAATTATATTTTTTGGGGAGTTTTAAAATTATGTTCGAAGGTCAAAACATGCTCATCGCCCCCTACCACCCAAAACATACCCATCCGCCCCCCTACAGCCCCAAAACAGTTCACCGCCCCTTAGCATCCTCCCACTGCCCCCAGGGTCGGTACCGCCCCCGTTAAGAACCAATGGTGTAGAGTCGCTTGTCGTTCCATAAAACCGTTTTTCAATGGTCCACAGTCCAGTTGCGACGTTACAAACACTAAGCGAGTCTTCCAGCTTTGTTGGATGAGGTGATGTTTGGTTTGTGTGCGACAACACATCCGTGGATATTGAGGGCGTGCAGTTATTTCCGCAAAGTATTGGGGTGCACAACTCCTGCTGCCTGTTGACACTCACTGTTGAAGATTTGGAGTGATTCCTTACGGTTCTTACGAATCTCACGCTTCAGTGATAATTCAACCGCAATTGCACGAATAGTCTTGCCACTAATGTGACAACCAACTATAACACCTCTTTCAAAGTCACTAAATTCCTTTCGTTTCGACATATTGTCCCAGTTTCACACAAAACTAACGACGTTACCACTTCGCGTATCGTATTTAACCTTAACAAGTCACTTGCGAGCACTGGATTTGCATAAAATCCTACAGGGAGTCGGATATTATGCAAATCCACTGGCGTCAAGTCCTTTATTGTAGGGAAGTATATACAACCATTGTCCAGAAAGTTCGGTGAATGTGTCTATAGTTACAGTGGATTGTTTTCTTACATTAAACAGCTGTTACTGTCCTTCGAAGTAATCCCCGTAGGCGGTAATGCACATCTGGGATCGGCTGTACAAGTCTTGGAAACTCCTGGCGTAGTTGCCTTTAGGGATGGCCTTCAGCTGGGTCATAGCGTTACGTTGGATGTCCGAAATGTCCGAAAACCTGTAGCCCTTCAGTGCTGATTTCAATTTGGGGAACAAGAAAAAGTCCGTGGGCGACAAGTCTGGGGAGTAGGGTTGTTCATTCAGGGAAACAAATCACCTGTTGGCCAGGAACTGGTGCACCAGAAACGCAGTACGTGGCCGGGCATTGTCTTGAAGCAGGGTCCAGTTGCCTTGCTTGGAGTACTGAGGGTGTACCCGATTGATCCGTTGCAGCAGACGTTTCAGTATATTCACGCACTTAGCGGCATTTAACACGGTGCCCTCAGGGAGGAATTCTTTATGGATGAGACCCTCAGAGTCGAAGAACACCACGAGCATTGCCTTGTTGCGGGATTTCTCACTTCGCACCTTATTGCTTTCCGGCAACCCTGGACCCCGCCACTCTATACTCTGACGCTTGCCGTCGGAGTCGCCTTCAGGCACCAGGTCTCGTCACCCGTGATAATGGTTTTCAGAAAATTTGGGTTTCGATCCGTCATGTCGATGAAGTCTCCACAGGCGTCACGCCGAATTTGTATATGTTCCGGCGTCAAAGTAAGGGGCACAAGTCGTGAGCAAATCTTGCGTTTAACCAAATCCTGGGTGAGTACGAGGTGGGCCATCTCACGACCAATTCCCACTTCCTCCGCTATCATTCGCACTGTCACACGACGATCCTTGTCCAACAATTCCTTCACTATCTGTAAGTTGTCAGGGGTGCGTGCAGTTGCAGGCCGACCACTTCGGGGGGAGTCTTCAATGATGTCCCGCCCTTCTCGGAAGCGTTTAAACCACTCATACACGCACTTCAAGGTGACAGCACGTTCTTCGTAAACTTTTAGCAGCATTTCGTGAGTCTCTTTCGCTGACTTTCCAAGTTTGAAACAGAACAGCATATTCGTTCTCTGATCCATTTTGAATTTCGACCGATCGCCCAACACCTTCACTCTACAATGAACTGTTTCCACACGATAAGCTAACTCGCAACGCCGCCGCTCAGGAACTGGTTCAGACCAGTCTTCACCTGTCCGGCACGGTATGCGCCGGTTGCAAATTCTTACGACCGTGAGAACTATGACGTCATTCACCGAACTTTCTGGACAAAGGTTATATATGTATATATATATATATATTAAGATATATATATATATATATATATATATATATATATATATATATTAAGATATATATATATATATATATATATATATATATATATATATATATATGAATGTGTGTATGGAATAAATAAAGAAATTACTCAAAGATGAATAAATACATACGGAATTATTAAAAACTGGAAAAATAGAATCCGATGCAATTAATAACAGCGTAATAAAGGATTTTAAACACAAAGTATTAACCATAATGAGTTAAAATAAATAAAATTAACCTAAGTCATTCGAAGCTGGAAAGCCAATCAAAAATAAAACATAAATCAACTAAAGTGTTTCACTTATGACAGACAGTATCATACGAGAAATAATGTATCAAATTTCGAAGAACATTTCTAAGAAAGTATTTCATTTGAAAAAGAAAAAAAATAATTATGGGGAAGGGGGTAATTTTCTCCATAAGTAAGTTTCTTTCTATCCAATATACACAGATTAAAGATTTCAAGGTATGAATGCGTAAGTTTTTAGGGAATGATATTCAGGTAATATTTCTTTACATTTCTGACATGGTCTAGTTGTTCGAACATTAACTTCGAATTTCAGACATCACTCTTTTCAGATTCCCCCTTTTACTGATTCGTTGCAATTTTGAATCAAAACCTACTTGGCGAAAAAATGCAAAATTTTCTCTATATTTCTATTTCGATTATTGAAATTTCTTTGAAGGTATGTTCAGTCTCATATAGTAATGCAGACAATATACTCAAATTTTATATAGATAAATAAATAAATATATATATATATACTAGCTGAAAACCCACACTTCGCTACGGAGTACATTCAAGTTAAATACAACTGTCAATGTATGCAATTAATGCCAAAAATATGTATAAATATATTTATAATAAATACAATGATCGATGTATGCAATTGATGTAAAAAACAATCGAAAAAATTTATTTATAAAAAAATCGTGACGGATATTTTTATAGACAAAAGAATGTAGATGAAAATATTCAAATTAAATCTAATAGGACATACTAAAGAATATAGTACAGTTAATATAATATGGTTTGAGGAACATATCTTTTACTGTATTTAATATTTTTCTGGATAATGTCCAATCGTCTGCCACATTAGCAAGAAAAGAAAAATATTTTTTTGTCTATTTAGTTGATATGCACGTGACGATAAATTAATTTAAAGTACCAGAAAAAGAAATCACGTGATCAGCATTTAATAAATTAAATTCTAAAAATTAATCTTTAAAAATTCATCAAAAATCAGAGAATGGAGATAAAGATTCGAAAAATATTCCATTTTAAAGGAATTTTTATGATCATTTTCGTGATATAAATTTTATAACTCTCAAATAATTATTTTAAATGCAAACTTAAAAAAAGTTGCAAAAACAGATTAAAAATTTAATTTAAAAAAATCTAAGAAGAATTTTTCAAAAATCTCTCTTAGTGCACCCCTACACTATAAGAAGAATCGGCATGCAAAATTTCAGCACGTTAGGTCCAGCGGTTTAGTCTGTGCGTTGTATGTCAGTCAGTGAGTCAGTTACGGAACTGTTTTATATATATATATATATATATATATGTATATGTGTGTGTGTTTACTAAATTATGAGCAGTTTGATAAATTTAGATCATTAATCGTAGAAAAGAGACTCCATATTAATATCCCTTACTATGCCATTTTTAAAGCCATTTTGAGACCATTTTAAAACTCATCTTTCCCAATATGCTAAATCTTACCACACTTAACACCTTTTTTTTACTTGATAAGATTTCATTCATGAATGCTCCTTACAGAACAATAGAAATAAATCCCCTCTATCGCTCTAAAAAAGCAAAAATTGGAACATTTTTGCAATCCGTAGAAATGAATGATTTTTATCATCAATGGCCTTGACATTAGATGATTCTCCGCGCATGATTGTCCCCAAAAAGACAAAACCACTTTGAAAAAAATTTTACCCGTTGCCAGAGGAATCAAGTTGAAAAAAGAAAAGAAGGACGACTAATTCTTTTCATAGAGCGAAACATAAAAATTGGTAAAAACATTTTTACTACCCTTTTGCCCTGATAAGTGTCGCCAAACGAGAAATAAGGAAATAAAATAAGCGAGTACGATGGTTTTCTTTAAGAGAGTCAGACATAAAAATTGGCAGAAATACATTTACTTCTCCTTTAGCCGATAAGAAGTGACAAACAAGAAAAAGAAATAAGCGTGCTCATGTCTTTTTCTTTTTTTTCATTCTCTCTAAGAATGTAAACATAAATACGAATGCGTTATTTTTACTTTATGTTGATTGTTTTCGTAGCAGAGGGAGAAAACTCGTGTATTATTATGCTATTAGAAGAGAGGCTTTACGAGAATGAAAGCGATGATGTCGAAGAGAAATCTCATTTCTGTTACAGCAGTCAGGAATATATTTCAAAGTCAACATATAAATCTCTGAGTCGGAATTTCGTAACCAAATACTTTTTCTTGTATATCTAGGACCGATAGGAAAATGAGAAAATTTATGCATTAAATAGCTTTAATCATTAACAACTATTATTTAATTATTCTATTCTAGTATTATAACATTTTCAATACATACATATATATATATATATATATATATATCTTGGTGAAGAAAGGAAACACCCTCACGAATAGGACTACTCACGGACTCCTTGTATAGTTTCATGTGTTCTAATGTTCCAAGTTCTAAAGTAAGTGGGTCTGTATTACCACTTGGTTTACTTGGCAATACAGACCCACTTACTCTCACGTTTGAAACCCATCACAGGATTGTTTTTCGATCAAGAATGGCACTAGTTGCACTGAGTGCGAAGAGCATTCTAAATGTCCTCTGTAACGCAGTTACAGATTCATTGTTTTTAAAGAACGCCTCGATAACGGAACCGTGATGTTCACCGGACCAACCCATGGTGTCCACTGACAGTTAGAAAATCTGCTTCAACTTTTTCCACCTCCCACGCCACCCTTACACCACCCCCTTCCAGGCCATTGACCTTCAGAAATGTGGGAGACCATTCTGCCGCACTCTGTAGGTGTACATATTTTGCTTTTTAATTTTTTTTACTTAATTTTTGTTGCATTTTATAGAATAAAAATATTTCAGGTAGTCTCTTCTAACGAAACTACAGCGGGTTATTATTAAGGTAGGATTACTTATTGTTGTTTACCTTTTGTTTTTGTTGTTGACGCATTTTGGTACTTTTTTGTTTAACAGTTTACTGCTACAAAATTATAACTCGCAAATACAAAATTATAACTCTCTACGGACTCTGAACTTTTGCTTTCCGGAGGACCGTTATTAAGGAACGTATTCCTACGTTAAAATAGCACGAATAGTTTCACGAATAGTTGATAAAATGCCTCTTTAAGTAACATTTAACTTCTTCTCTCATCATAATAACAAGAAATAAGCTATTTTATATTATAAATAGAAGCTCAGAGATCAAATAAAATTACAAAATGTCAGTTGTTTATCTCCTTAGTATAAAATATTATATATGTGAGAATAAACAGAGTATTTCACATAAAAAGTTTATTCCAAAAAAGTTTTCTGCAACACGTCATGCTAGCCCTGATTTTGCAAACATTTATATACACTCAAGAGCCAAAACATTATGACCACCCCTACATTTTGCAATGAATTCGCCTGGATGACGTGGAAGGCACGTGATTAGGTGGAAGTGGTATTTAACTGCTGCTGGAGAGTCTGAAGAATCATTCTTTCACTTACTTCTGTGTGTGATGGGAAAGGCTGCGGAACTAAGCGACTTTGATAGAGGGCAGATTGTAATGCCTCGAAGGCTCGGAACAAGCATTTCCGAAACTGCACGACTCGTGGGTTGTTCGCGACCTACAGTTGTTAGTACTTATGCAAAGTGGATGAATGACGGTGAAACCAGCAGTAGACGACATGGTGTTGGACGTCCACACGCTATCAAAGAAAGAGGTCGTCGGAGACTGTCTCGCATGGTGAAGCAAAACCGGAGCCAGACAGTGGCTCAGCTGACAGCCCATTACAATGCAGGGACAAGTAGAATAGTATCGCAGCACACTGTTCAGCGGACACTGTTGGATATGGGCTACGCAGCAAACGTCCCACTCGTGTGCCTTTGCTGACCAAGCGTCATCGCCAACTGCGCCTGCGCTGGGCCCGGGGACATCGCGACTCGTCCATGGATCAGTGGGAGAGAGTTGCCTGGTCAGATGAATCACGGTTTGTCATTCATCACGCCGATGGCCGTGTCAGGATACGCCGTCTTCCAGGCGAAGTGTTGCTCCCTCAATGTACAGTAGGTCATACACAGGCCGGTGGTGGCGGTATTATGCTTTGGGGGACGTTCTCTTGGGCGTCTCTGGGACCCGTGGTTGTGATAGAGCAGACCATGAATGCTACAGGGTATCTGAACATCATTGCGGACCAGTTGCACCCTTACATGGCCTCTGTTTTTCCAGCTGGAAATGGAATGTTCCAACAGGACAACGCCCCGTGTCACAAGGCTAAAATTGTGTTGGAGTGGTTCCAGGAACATGATGCTGAATTCCAGTTAATGTCCTGGCCGCCTAACTCACCGGATCTCAATCCGATAGATCACATTTGGGATGTCATGGGACGACAGCTCAGAGTTCAAAGACCACCAATTCGCAATATCTCGGATTTGCGTGACCGTTGCTTAAACATCTGGTACAATCTGTGCCCGGCCATCTACCAAGGAATTGTGGCATCCTTGCCAAGGCGGATTGAAGCTGTGTTGCGCGCCAAAGGTGGGCCAACTCGTTATTGACAGGTGGTCATAATATTTTGGCTCTTGAGTGTATATATATATATATATATATATATGTAATATAAAAATAATTTTTATATTAATTATCTGACTGGTCTATAGTCCTATAAAACATAATTTATTCCATTTCTAATGATGATATAATAGCTCTTAAAGTTTGCAGTAATAATTCCCTTCGTTCCCCTATAGACAGAGAAATATCCTGATAGACTTAGAACAGCCTCTGTCTAGGGAGACTGAACCGATAAGAATCATCGGACACGCCCTAGTCCATGACGTAGCATAGCGTCATAGGGATTATTGCTTACACCAAGTCTTCTGTATGTTCCCGATATAAAATGTAAGCACGGCAAAAAGCCGGGCTCTTCTTGATAATGATTGTACATATAAGATGTCACACGGTCTAGCTCCCTCCCTATGGGGAAACTACGTAAAAAATGTCAATAAAGCTGTGTTAACCCGATCGCCTGTTTACTGCGTCCCAAGAATTCCTTTACAGGTATTCCAATATCAACTGTTCCAACGATGCCTATTGCTATGGTATTACAAGTCGGTAGGATTATAAAGGGGGCTAGACAAAACGATTAAATTTTGTGAGACGCAGGCGAGGGCTAAAGTTTATGAGTGGAGCAGGGCTCCTCCGCCGTTCTTGGAGGAATGTGTTGTGTCTATCCGCGAACTTCCCTGTTAAACCGAAACGGAAGCTGGAATACAGATGGAGGATGATAGACAGCGTTTTAAGAGGTGTTAGTTCCGATGCAGTATTTCTACGGCCACTGCAACATCAATAATGTTTTTGCGTGGGAATACACTTGTTTTGAAAAGGACCAACCTTCTGTTCGAACTGGATCCCAAAGCCTGGATGCTTTCCTATTTGAGTGCTACCTGTGGATTAATCAAAGAACAGTGCGAGTCCAATGCTTCCAGGATTAAAATACACGAAAGTGGACAATCTAAGCCGATTTTTTTTTTTTTTTTTGTTTCGTGCAAGATGACGATTCCAGTGAAATCTGAACAAAAACTATACATAAGGAGTAAATTTTTTTTATTATTTTTTTTTTTCGTTCAAGGAAGTGGTGAATCATTACGTGAGTAATTTTTCTTTCTTTATTAAGTCATAAATAAATGTGGATAGGAATTTTTTTTTGAATTGAATAATGAATAATTTTAACAAATGGTTTATATCTCAATATGCTGTAGTTTTATAATGGTTTATAACTGAATCTGCTTTATGTGTAAATATTTTGGAATTTGTATATTAATATTGTAACCATGTTACTTAAGGATATTGACGTAATTTGTAAAGCTTTGAAGAAGCAAAAAGCTTCAACGGTCAAGTTATTAGACAAACTCATTTTTCAAAATGGAAACACGAGATTAAATCGTAATAGAGTTTTAAATTTTTGTGGCTTTAAATATGAAGTTGGAGATAAAGAGTTTTTAGCTAAAGTGAATGAAATTTCAGAACAGTTTAAGTTAGCGGAATTGATTAAGATTTGCGATATTTTAAATTTTTCGGGAGAAGGTGAAAAAGAGGAAATTACTAAACATATTATTTCGTGCTTATCTAATTTCGAATTTCTTAAAAATTCGATAATTGCAGAGGACATTTCGGAAGACGAAATTAGTCTCGAAACAGAACATGCTGAATTTCAGTCCGGATCCACAAATAAAGTCAATAATGAAAATAGTACTCAAACCGAAACAGGTGGGGTACAACTTACAGATATTACCGCAAATACTACTCAAACCGAAAACCTTATAAGTAATAACGAAAATGATACCCAAACCGAAACGTTTGGAGTCAAAATGAAAAATAATACAAGTATAGAACATGAAATCAAAAGCAGTAATGAAGAGGAAAACAGTTATTCTAAAATCGAAAATGTCGATAAAAATTCAAAATTGTCAAACATGGGAGAAACAAAAATTATGGTAAACTTCTCTGACATTGAGGCAGTGATTCCTCTCTTTAAGGGAGAAAAACATGAAAATATCGTACAATGGTTTGAAACTTTTGAAAATCATGCTGCATTATTCTCCTTATCTGAGTTTCATAAATTTTTATTCGCAAAACGTTGTCTTAGGGGGAACGCACTTCTGTTCATTCGTAGTGAAACTTCAGTCAATTCTTTTGACAAACTAAAGAAATTATTAATTGAAGAGTTTAAAGTAACATATAATTCGGCGGAAATACATAACATCCTACAAAAACGTAAAATAAAATATAATGAGTCAATGCAAGAATATTTTTTAACCATGAAACAAATTGCTAATCAAAGTAATATAGACGAAGGTGCTTTAATCACTTACGTCATTAACGGGATTAATGACACTACACAGAACAAAGCCATTTTATATGGATGTGAGAATTTAGTTGAGTTTAAAAATAAATTGAAAATTTACGAACAAATTCGCAAAGACATGGACAAAGTAAAAGTACCGTTCCATCGGGTACCCTATACGAATGGAAAGACAGAAAAACTGAAACCGGAAATCCGTTGTTTTATTTGTCAACAGCTAGGACACAAATCTTTCCAATGTAGTAAGGACAAGAAAATTGCACCACGAATGTATAATAATTCAAAACCAACAAAGGCTCAAACGACGCATGCGGTGCAAGAGATGCCCCCCAACCCCTGTAAGTTTTGCGCAAGCATAGGGATCATGAATTCTTATCATTGGGGATTCTCTTGCATCAATAGACCATCTACGTCTGAATTTGCAGCGCCTAAGCCACAACCCGAAAAGTGACAATTAATAGTATCCGGATACACAAAAAACAAAACGTACGTACATAATAAAAGAAAAACAAATAATGAAAACAACTCGAGTTCAAATAATAAGATATGGTTAAATATGGATACTGGAAGTTCGGTGAATATAATTCCAAGTAAAATTGTTGAAAAATTAAATGTTCCCATTAGAGAAAATAAAGTGATAAACGTGAAACAAACAAAAGGTCTAATACAGCTTAACAAAACATGCAATCTCTACCTTAAAATTGGTAATATTGTTAAATCGGCAGAGTTTTTCATACTTGACACCGATTTACCATATGCCCTCTTGGGTTTAAAGAGTTGTGTTGATTTTCGTTTGGTAATTAATTGTGCGAACCAAATTGTTGAGCAGGATGGGAGAAAACTGATCACTTTCTCTAGTTCTGAATGCAGCGATTTGTCTTTTCATATCGTGCCCGAAAATCATGTTGAGCTAAATGTTAATAACGTTAAAGAGAAAAAGGAAGTAAAGACAAAGTCTAAAAATAAAAAAGTTTTAACATTTTCGAATGTTTCCGAGATGGATTCTGGTAATGGGTGCACACATTATCAGAGTACAGTCGAGGAAAAAACGAAAATGAGTGAAAATGTAGGAAGTTCCGAAATAAAAGAACTTTTAGAGGAATATAAAGACATATTTGCGAAAAATAAATATGACGTGGGATCAGTAAGAATAGAACCCCAAAGAGTGATATTGACTTCCGATTTGCCAGTTTCGTTACGCGCATATAAAACTTCACCAAAACAACAAGAAGAAATTGATACTCAAATTGAAGAGTTATTAAAAGCCAATATCATAAAAGAAAGTTCGTCTCCATTTTCGGCACCAGTAACACTTGTTTATAAAAAAGATGAAAACAAAAAGAATAGGTTATGTATTGATTTCAGGAAATTAAATCAGGTGACGAAGTCGGATGCCGAACCATTACCTCTGGTCGAGACATTGATTGATAAACTAGCTCAAAGTACATATTTTTCAAAATTGGACATGGCCTCAGGTTACTGGCATATCCCTATTCACCCAGATGACACAGAAAAACTCGCTTTTGCAACCCATAATGGATTATATGAATGGCTACGTTTACCTTTTGGTTGGCGCAATGCACCCAACATTTTTCAGAGAACAATTCGTAGAATTTTAACTAAATATAAAATTACATTTGCTGCAAATTATTTTGATGATATTTTAATTTTTTCAGATAGCTATTCTAATCATATTGAACACATTCAAAAAATTTTTGATATCTGCAGACAGGAAAACTTAAAACTAAAATTTTCTAAATGTTCCTTTTTACAAAAACAAATTCAATTTTTAGGATATGAAATTACCAATGGGATTGTCACTCCGGATAACACCAACATTGAGGTTATTAAAAAGCTAAAACCACCCAATAATGTAAAATCTTTACAAAGATTTCTCGGTTCAATTAATGTGTATCATAAATTTATTGACAAATATGCCACTATTAGACAGCCACTAAATAACTTGTTAAAAAAAAATACACCTTGGCAATGGACTGAGAAATGCCAAGAAGCGTTTGAAATGTTAAAAAGAACTTTAATTTGTAAACCTGTGTTGAAAATTTTTAATCCAAAAGCTGAATGTCATATTTATGTTGATGCCAGTCACACTGGTGTAGGAGCGGTTTTAAAACAAACAGATGCTTCTGGTGTCCTATACCCTGTCGCGTTTCACTCCCGCTCATTAAAAGATTATGAAAAAAATTATTGTATTACTGAGCTGGAATGTCTCGCTATAGTGGATTCTTTAAATAAGTTTCATCATTATCTTTTCGGACAAAAATTTACCATACATACGGACCATGCGGCTTTAGTTTGGCTCAAAAATGTTAAAAACTTAAAAGGAAGATTGTTCCGCTGGTCTTTGCAGTTAAGTATGTATGAATATGATATTAAATATACAAAGGGCACCACAAACATCGAAGCAGACATGCTCTCTCGTGATGTACCAGATAACAATGTACACAATGATGTTATTGTAAGCAATGTTGAAACTCAGGTATCACATCTCTTGCAGTTGAGTGAAATTACCGAGGCTCAAAAAAATGACAATTTAACTGGAAAGTTTGTCGAAATTAACAATGTTTTATGCCTTCGTAAAAAAGGGTTTACAAAGATTGTAGTACCTTTTTCTTTAAGACTGAAATTACTCAAAATTACTCATGAAAAATTTGGCCATCCTGGTATTCAAAAAAC
>OU015497.1:113457846-113517846 GCA_907164885.2 Dolomedes plantarius | reverse complement strand
TGAACGCAATTTTAATTTTGACAAGTTGTAACATATATCGAAAGAAATTCCAGTAAATGTAGGCAGAAAATATATTTATTTACATGATGTACTAATTCATTTATTAATATTAATTAAGAAAATAAAAACATTTATCTCTATCTTGAAATGTAATTTAAGAAAAAAACTATCCTTCTTAAAATATTATTCTATGAAAGCGGAACTTAGGATTCAAAGATGGGGAAAAAAGTTATAACAGTTAGCATTGTTTCTTCATCAATAAAACAAACAATTCCAAGGAACAAAAAATGTTTCTGAACAATCTGAAATTGACTGATATATTTCCAGTGCTCTTGTATATATGCCACAGACAGATCTAATTTTTTCTCGTTTGGCTGTAAGCTCTGCATTTTGTCTCTAGATGCCACAATGTCTCTACTTAACAAGTGAATTCCTTGCCGCCGTTCGAACTTGGACTGCACTGATGAAAGCTGACGAGCATAAACTGAAGCAATTGTTTGCTTTCCTCCTCTTTTTTATTCGTTGTTTCTTTTCGCATTTATCGACATTTTGTTGGGGCTCTTTATAATAAACAGTGATGTTAAATCACGTGGCCAGTCAATGCAGAGTGTTTGCCTCAAATGAAAGGGAGAAGGTCGGACAAGGCTATCTGGTGGACGTTAGGAGAGTATTTTCCTATAAGCAGACCTTAAAAGCCTTACGCTGGTTAATTTTAGGCAGAGTCCCTTTCTTTGGTATCAAGTTAACCCTTCAGCGGTTGCGCCCGTGTACGAAGTGCAACATTTTCGTAATTTTGAATGATTTGTTTTTTACTTGTAAGGTTTGAATGTTCTAAGCAGTTTCTACTTATAGCTACACCCTTTCTAATGCAGGTCTGATTTTCTGACCCTTGTATACCTTTCCATTCATTGTTAGTCGTGATTTAACCGTGGTAAACCAGCGATTATATTAGATTAGAGTACGACAAAAGGAGTTGATGTAGTCGATCAAATGTGCAGCTATTGCACGGTATCCCGCATATCAAGAAGATGGAGAATCTCATTTTTCTTTCTTTTTTTTTTTTTTTTTTTTTTTTTTGGGGGGGGGGGGTTAAACAAAATAGGAATCCATCCGTAAGTTGTCCTTAGATCGAATAAACCGGACAGTTTTGAAATAAGGCGATTCTATCTGCATTCTTTGGCCTTTAATTATAAATATATCTCAATACTATCAACATTTGATATCGTGTCATAAATCGCAGAATTATTATTTTCAATTTGAAAAAGAAAAGTTTATTCCAAAAGGAATAATCAAGGTTGAAAGAGACGTTACACTTTGTGTAACGCGTGCCTGCCGGTGTTCCAAAAATTGGCGCGCCCGCTGAAGGGTTAAATGAATACGAATGTTTAAGATTTTACTGGGTGGGAACTGTTCTCTGGGCAAGGTCCTAGTTTGACCCCATCAGAAAAAACTCATTTCCTATTCAGAGTACGGTAAAAGGTAACAGTGGGTCAGCTAACGGGACCTCTATGGAGAACAGTTAAAAATTTCTCACTATAGGCAAACCGCTAACAAAATCAAATTAAACCAAAAAAAGACAGAAACAATTTCAAACACATTAACATCCGCAGAAATTGGTCAGAAATTCCACCTTATATGAATCGCATTTTACGATATTTATGTCAAAGTAAAAGCATTCATGCCGTAACTAAAGCTGGAAATAAAATATCCCTACAAACCAAAGCGTGTGCACCATGCATCAACGCAACAATACATGTCACCCGAATCAAAGATAAATTTTTTCAAATACTGCTATTTTAGATATTACGGAGTCTTTAACACATTATTTAGATTCTAAGAATGAGAAAATCGAATAAGAGCTCGTCTAAATAAATCACGCTTGTAATAAAAGTCACCCGGCTCACATTAGATTTTAAGTCCCCAGATTACGAGACAGCTATTGTTTAAAAAAGAACACATATTACTCTGTTTCTTATCCCGACTGTAAAGCATATAATGTGTTATGTCAGAAAAGCTCTTAAAAAAGTTACTACTAAGAAATTCGGAATAGGGACTTATTTTTTATTTTTTAATACTTTTTGCCTTAAAAAAGGGGTTTAAGAAATATTCATGCATTATATCCTGCTTCATACATTTCCACAGAAAATAAAGTTTAATGTCTAGAAAACCGTGAAAATATGTTATTTTTGGCGAAAGAAATGGTCTGCTTGCACACTCAATGTTCCTAGACTCATAAAAAAAAAAAAAAAGATTTGAAAAGGCGAAATACGATACCATGTTTTGAGCAGGACATGCACTAAAATGCTATATATTTCAGTGGATTACATTTGAAGAATATTTCTTCGAAAGTGACTTTAATTTTGTTTTTATCTTCATAAAATGCCTTGTTTATGCGACACAAAATGGGAAATCAGAACTCTTATTTTTTTTTCAATGACGGATTAAGTTGAAAAAAGGTTTCTTAAATGCTAATTTACTTTTTAAGATGTTAAGGGTTTTACACAAGTATGTATGTTTTAAGAACCTGGGAAACAAGGAGTTTTAGCATAATCTTATCTTATTAATTTCTATTTTCCAAGTAGCCATAATTTTGGGACACTTGCGTAAAAAATGAAAAGATCGATTTGACAAAATAAATCCGAAACTATTACTCATTATTTTTTAAATCTATATATATAAAACAGTTCCGTAACTGACTGACTGACTGATTGATTGACTGACAGATAACGCACAGACCAAACCGCTGGACCTAAAGGGCTGAAATTTTGCATGGCGATTCTTCTTATAGTTTAGGGGTGCACTAAGAGAGTTTTGAAAAATTTCTCTTAGATTTTGTAAAATTAAATTTTTAAGCTGTTTTAGTAACTTTTTTTAAGTTTGAATTTACAATAATAATTTGAGGGTTATAAAATTTATATCACGAAAAAGATCATAAAAATTCCTTTAAAATGAGACATTTTTCGAATCTTTATCTCCATTTTCTGATTTTTGGTGAATTTTTAAAGATTAATTTTTAGAATTTAATTTATTAAATGCTGATCACGTGATTTCTTTTTCTGGTACTTCAAATTAATTTATCTTCACGTGCATAACAACGTAATAGACAAAAAAATATTTTTTTTCTTGCTAATGTGGCAGACGATTGGACATTATCCAATGCAGTAAAAGGTATGTTCCTCAAACTGCATGATATTTATTAACTGTACTATATTCTTTAGTATGTTCTATTAGATATAATCTGAATATTTTCTTCTACATTATTTTGTCTATAAAAATATCCTTTACGATTTTTTTATAAATATATATATATATTTTTTACATCAATTGCATACATTGATCGTTGTATTTATTATATATATATATATATATATATATATTTATTTATTTATTTGGCATTAATTGCATACATTGACCGTTGTATTTTATTTGAATGTACTCCGTAGCGAAGTGCGGGATTTCAGCTAGTTAAAGGTATATTAGAGTTTCTAACGTTACTAAAATTTCTGGTTCAACACTTGCTTGGCGGTTAAGAGAGCTGAGTTCCAGCAGATAGTCATTACAAGCCCGACCGTTGGAGAGAACAACGAAGAGCCGTTTTGTAAAACATATGGTAAAAATTCATTTTGAAAAGTATACAGTACCGTGAATAAATTTAAAAAATTAATGTATTCATTAATATGTACATCACAACATCTTGTGCTTTGGCTTCGTGAGGAATGGGCACATTTCTCTCATTTTGTTGGGAAAATATTGCCTAGAAATTCAAGTTCGAACCCTGATTCCGGCAGGCAGTCGTTACAAGAAGTAAAGGTGGTCATTAAAAGCAAATTTTTTTGTTTCAATTTTGATATTTAACTGGGTTTAGTAAAAATAGAGCTAAAATTTTCAATTAAATATCTAATAATCGAAGAAAAAAACTTTTAATTTTTTTTTCTTCGCTTTTAAAGATAAGTGGTCTTATTAAATTACAAACATTAAATTCTTCTCCTTCAGTTTTTACTAAGGCCCCCTGGTGGGATAAATCCTAACCAGGTCAACTGAAGACTGTAGGTTATAAAGATGCTTTCCCTATTTAACTCACTGCTATTGGACACCAAAGGGTCGGTGGAAGACTTTTTGCCCGTTGCCACCACAATTTTGATCGACCCTCCCCATGGCAATATCTGATGTCTGTTACCCTTCTCCCACCCCTACAAACTCCATGAAGGAACTTTCCGGCATACAGATTAACGGGTTCATATCCGGGTTACACATGAGAGAATTAAGTGTCATTTGTCGGGATTCGAACCGAGCAACCCCAATTCCGAATTCCGACATGCTAACCACTAGGATGCTCCGGGCTATTTCTACATGGGATATGTTAGTTAGCACGATAAAAATTGATGCTTTCCGTGATAATCATGGATAACTTTTATTGTTCCTATAACATGCGTTATGCAATAAAATTAATAATACAAAACTATTGCTAAAATTTACGATTTCCTTTCCTAATTTTCCATAAGAGTGAAATTACCGTGTCGAGAAGAAAGAGCGGATGAAACTAAATTTTCCTCGCAACGGCCGGATAGTATAATTTTAGAGCGTCCGTCTGTGAATATCTCGGTGGAGCTCACGATGGTAGCAGAAAAGAATGGATTTTTTTTTATAAAGCTAAATGATAATATTACGGCAATATGAACACAGGGTGTTGAATTTTCAGAAGGATGTTCAAAAGTTTGTGGACCATATTTGTGGACCCAGTGCATCACAAAATAATCAGACACTTAGGCCTTTTTCTTTTGAAGATAATCCGATTTAGCGAAAAAAGTATTACAATAGTTTCTCATCAAATATTTCACTAACTTTATACTGTATGCAAACATCCATAAAAATAAAATACAGTTCAAAATGAATATAAGCAGAGTAATATGTATTAACAAAATTCATAATTAGAAATTCATCATTTTGCTATTCATCTTAGAAATTCATCATTTTGCTATTCAATTACCACTGGCCTCTATAAAACAGTTTATCTTTTTAGCAAGGGTTCAGTAAGCTAATTTTATTATGTCTGGCTCGACTTTGTTCCAGACATATCTATCACTACTGACTTTAATCGAAGATAAATATATTTTTTTCGCATTTTATACTTCAACTTTTGTCCCATATTTCTAACAATGTTGTGAATACTATACTTAATGTGTATGCTTGTTACTTTTTAAATATTTACTAATTTATTGCATAGTTTTATTTTCTGTAAGGAACTATTGATTTACTATTATAGCTGCGTGCCACGCAGCTATAATAGTAAATCAATAAATTATAAACGTGGCTCTAAAATTAAATACGTCTATAATAAATTATAAACGTGGCTCTATTAAATTATAAACGTGGGATCACTATTAGTTTCCTTTTAATGCTTGCATTAAAAGTTAATGTAAGAGAAAGACACAGAAGTGTTCTTTGACATTTCTTATCGTGGAGATCTCCCCCCCCCCCCCTAAATCCTGCGAATGTGTTAGGGTTTTACACGAGTTTGCAAATGTGTACTAATTTTCAGTTTCAACTTTTCTATATTTTTTCTTCAGAAAGTGTTACACTTTGCACCTTACTATGGAAGTATTTATATCGATAATCCACTTCTTTCAGCTTTGTTCGGGGATAATAAGTAAAAATAATTTTGGACCATGTTTTATCCCCGCTGCCATACATACATACTTACATACATACATATATATATATATATATATATATATATATATATATATTTATTTATTTATTTATGAGCGGGAAAAATAGGGGACAAAAATTGAAATTGCACCAATCTTTTATTTTGTATCATGATTAATATGACATGTTTGAACTATTCTTATTTGTTGTAGGGAAATGGTTTGTAATGCTGGTAAAAAAAGCACAGTTATTATCGGGAAAACTTGGATATTACAATCGAAAATGTACCAAGGTCAATATGCAAAATAAGTTCAATGAATTATTACGGATTTTTACAGAATTTATGTATAATGCATTATCTATTTATAGCGATATATTTTGCAATTTTCATGACGTTTAAATGTTTTCTTTCTTCCAATGATGGTGATGTCTTTCCTCTTTCGTAAATTTGTCTAGTGTGAATAATTACATCAGTGTATTTCTATATTTTGCATGTCTTTCTTTTGATGCATTTCTACATTTCGAAATATTTAAATGGGTCCCGATCTCCACATACTATCGTTTTCTTCCAAATAATAAGACATCTATTGTAGTTCTTAACACAATTACAAACATGGAGATAGTTTTTTAATCTGTGACACAAACTGATAAAAAGAATGCTCGATATTTCAATACATTTCTCGGATTTCACTCTAACTTGATGGATTTCAGTCTTTGACATGCAAACGTTTTTCAAATATCTTCGAGCATTCCACACTATCCAATCCGAACAATTGAACGAAGCAGGGAAAATTAGAAAAACGAGGAGTTAAAAAGAGGTTAAATCTCTGATCAACGTACATCCTGTTCGACTTGGAGAAGTAAATAACTTACAGCGCCATCTCGTAGTTGACGAGATAACTGTGTGGTCCAGTGGGATCTTTTTTATTCAAAACTGGATGGCATCACTTTAAATAAACCTGCACACTTTTTGAGAAAAACAAAACCCAGTTTCAATTGGCAGTTGTTATTGGGTAAACACTTTTACTTTCTTTCGGTTATTAGCTTCGCTTTCTGTTACTTACTTAATGCTGTTGTAAAAGGCGTATTTTTTTTCTAAGTTGTTACGGGTTTTTGTTTTTACAGTGCTTACTCCTCCACGATGACACTACGGGTTCATATGTCTTCTTGACAAATTTATTTTAAAGTTTTGTCATATCTATATACAAGAGGATAAACAATTTTTTTCCTTCATTCGGGGAAAGAAAACTTTGGAATGACGTAACAATTAAAAACTGTAGTAGAGATTTTGGAACATTTTTGTGATAGTCTAGAACAGGGGTTTCCAACTGGCGGCCCGCGGGCCGCATGCGGCCCGCTGTGCCTTTTTTTGCGGCCCGCGAAGACTTCTAGAAAAATAATTTGCAACATCAATTTAGATATTCTTAGTTATCGAAAAATGTTTTTGTAAAAATCTTTGTTTTCAAATGCTGTTCATTTACAAAAAAGATTGATTTTCCCTCAAATTCCATGAAAATTAGGGTGTCCACTCATGTTCTATTTCATACCCCACCCCCCCACTTCTTATTTGACTTTTTTTGTGTGTGTGTCTGTGTAATTTAACGAAAGTTGGCAAGTTATAATCAAGGTCGTTGTTGGAGGTTCATCCTCGAAATTTTAAAAATTTCATAGTACATACTATACACAAATCCTCCAAATTCCCCTCCATCAAGAAAAAAAGTCCTGGGTATGTTCGTAGTTAAATTGCGGCCCGCCACTAGACAGGTGTTTTCGATTGCGGCCCTTGGACACTTGTAAGTTGGAAACCCCTGGTCTAGAAATTGGAAAAGTAAATTGAAAATACCCCCTAAGAGATAAATAAAAATACAGCCGATGCTTTATTACCTCAGAAATCAATCAGTCTATCATTTTTTGCAAATCTATGCGTTTGAAAAGGTACCGTGCTTATATTAATGCGAGAAAACATTTACCTTACATTTCAATCAATATTAATAAGGTAACATATTTTATTTTCAACATTGTTATATAAAGGAAAGAATAATTGTATAAATTAATTGATTGCATCATTGTATAAAGGAATTAATCGAGTGAAATATAAATTAATATAAATTTAATGATGATATTAATATAAATTTAACGTACATTTCTAACTCACACGTACATAAATGTACATACACGTACATACACGTACATACATGGAATTTAGATGTAGGGTACACACATGCGTACGCAGGTATGTAATGTCCTACAGTGTAGGTGAAAATTTTGTGAAAACAGGGTAGCTTTATTATTGTCAACATAGGAGGCTGCATTTCTATATATTTATAGAAATTCTGATTTTAAAACTTCGAAATTAATGATCCAGTCTGGAATTCGAAATTAATGATCCACTCTTCTGCATTGACCAAGAGCTTCCCCATATAAACTCTTACCTAAGATCATCGTCAAATGCAATGCAATTGACAACAGAATGTATACTCGAACTGGTAAGCGAAAACGTTAGAAATGAATATTGTGTTATTTACATTTACTTCGATTGTAAAAAAAGTAAAGTAAATAATCTTTATTTTTTTAATTGTTACTCAAAGAAAAAACATAATAATTGTTAATTTTTTTTTACTTACGTTTTTATTTTATATCTTTTATATTCATCTGGTTTAAGAGAAACACATCTGATCATGGTGTTCTCTTAATACAGATATTAGATAACAATGAAAACACATATATTCTGTCATATGTAAATAATCACTTGATTATTACAATAATTTTTAAATAATTACATATTGTATCACTCGATTGTATTTATATTTAATAGTTTATATAATAACGATGTAATAAAATTCAAGACAATAGTAATTTGAGCTTTTATATAAGAAAAATTTGTTAAGAACGCTTGATTTTTAAAAAGAATTTCGGGATCCCCTTTTCAAACAGATATATGTCCCCTTTGCGTTTGATTGGTGTCTACGATTTTTCTTGCATCTTGTCTTTCTGGAGTAGTGTCAAAATTTGCGAGCTTTTTTTTTTTTTCTGCATACAAGAAATGCCACACGTTAAAAATCCCTTTAAGGAGATTTCCATGCAATAATATACTTCACTATTAATTTTTGTGGTCATATAAGAAACCATACTTTCTCTCCATTTGTCAAAAATATTCGCCAGAAAATAGGGAATTTCCTAGATTATCATTAATAAACTCCATGATTGATAATAAGGTGAATATGTCGTTTCAAATCAGAAGAAATTTTCTATTAAAATGCTAGTAAAGAGATTATTTATCAAAAACAAGCATATTTACTTCGAAAAGTGTTATTAATGTGCAATTAGAGTAGTAATGTGCAATTAGAGTTAACATTTTCAAAGACTGGCAGAATGAAGTAAATGTTTTTCTTCTATCCCTTTTACAGTTGCACCCAAAGAAAAATCATCACTTTTGAGTGATATTAGAACAACTTCCTCATCCAGTTAGGCAACAAAAAGCTATTGTCTCACACTTGTGGCAGGAAAATATCGATTGAAAAGGATATAATAACAACGTACATTGGATTGTTTAATGCGATAAACACGTCAGTTTTTAAGATGGTTTTCATAATATTTCTCAATTAAAGATCTTATAAATTAATTTTTTAGGAGTCTAAATTTACATCATGATATGGGGAAATTTTTACAAATGAATTAATTAAGTCAGTTATGCAGGTTGCTTTTATGCCTAGTAAAATATTCTTCCGTAATAAGTGAATTTTAAAGAATATATGTTCCGATTTCCAGTATTGTGAAGTGTTTGACTTATCCTTCACTCCTTCTGGCCAGCACCCCGGCTTTTATATATATATATATATATATATATATATATATATAAAAATTTTATTTGAGTCTTTAAAATGTTTTTCGAGAAACTAAACCGCAGACAGACACCATTAATATTTAGGATCTTTCAAAATCCTTGTAACTCTAAATAACGCTTGACCTTCATTTTTTAATTAAATCAGACACTGTAAGTTTTCCCTACTATTCCACAATGAAGAAGTTTAAAAAAATCACCGAATAATCAAATGCATTTTTAACGCCAAAATAGTTTCTTAAGATTGTTTTTTATGGGGACACATTGCAATGCAATCGGGAAAAATAATTATTTTGAAATGTTTCTCTTGGCAATATAAAAACAATAATTTTTTGTTTTAGAAAATGTCTGGTCAATACGGATAATCATTTATCTATAAGTGAAACTGCTATGATAAAATATCTGTCTCCAGTACAGTGAAAATAAATGGTATTTAAGTAACATAAATTTATTTCTAACTAATGTTAATTCTATTGTAAAGTAAATGGTGATTTATTATGAATTGTGTAATTCATTGAAAAATTAAGGAAATAAGTGCAGGATTTCCAGACTTGTACTGAAAAAAAATAAATGCTTATGACGTCATTAATCAATGTCTGCGGTGAACAAACGTAATTTTTCAAATATGCTTATTTGACGATATATAAGGAGTTTTACAATAAAGTTAAACGCTTCGATGTAAAAACATCTTGAAGTTAAACAGACTGTAAAGATTATAAAACTTTTACCCACTTAAAATCACGATGATTTTTGTTATCTCAGAATGTATAAAGTTTTAGAAAAAAAGATGTCCTTCAATCTGTAGTATTATTAACTCTAGTATTTGGAGCATATAGACAGTGTTTTTGAAAGAGGAGTTCCAAAATAGGAGAAATTCCAAATGAGCAAGCATCATTTACTATAAGTTTCGTGCTTGATGAAAACTTATGGCTGTTGGTGATACTTGTAATTTAAGACATTAAGCTGTGTATTAAACACACTGAAAAACTGCCAAGGTTTCAAATTTTCTATTGTCGCAACTGTTATTAAATTACAGTGATAGTTCTCTAGCTGGTGATCCCTATTCGACGGCAACCCCTCTAAACTCCATATTTTCTTTAGAACCGATTAGACTCCACAGAGACAATATTATGGAAGAAACCTCTTTTCAATGGCCACCCCTCAAAACGGCCACTTTATTTCGGAACCATTACTGGCGGCCATAGAGAAGTAATATTCTATCCAGAATGTTAGTTAAATTTCATGATTTTTTCATAAAAAATTCTCCACAGAAATTACGATTTTCCAGTACAAATCTCTCCCATAAGACATGTCATTAATAAAATGCATTCATCATTTAATTTCAAGCTCTTCCCATCATAGGGACTAATTAAATTGTTAAAATACATAAAAGATTAATTGAAAGCCATACGCCCATCTTTAACAAAACTTTTAAATCTGATTATCTTTTATTTTTATATTGCTTCACATATCATAAAACACTTCGAATTCGAGACACCATTAATAATAACATTCTTTTTCTGTTATTAATTGTGATCAAAACTCTTAGTGACGAGACAACGGAACATTTTACTCTTTTTAAAAAAAAGCATAGACTTGCTTCGATTCGTTGAGAATAGCTGCGAAAGAAATTCAACGGGAATTTTAATTAGAGAACGATAGAATATGCATTAGAAACTTTTTCTTCACGAGTGGAAACTTTTATCTACAGCATGTAGAAATAAATCTAAGCTTTGGATAGAATCTTAAGAGCAGATAAGGTAAGAAATATATTTTTGCTCACATTTAGTGCGTATATGACGAATAATTAAAGATAACAAGTAAAGAGTTATGATAGGATTGTTTTATAAATCTTAATTTTAATTCATTTTTAAAATCTCTTGTCTTTCTTCATTTCACCAATGAAAAGTTATCTTAGCAAATGAAAGTTTTTATAAGGGATTTTTCCTTGAATAATTCTCTATTTTTTTTGTTGAAGGATTTCATAATAATTTCATTATAGCAGATGGTAAAAGTGTTAAAGAGATTTTGCAAACAAATTTTAAAACTGTATGTTTTAAATATTTATAATAAAAAGCATCCCTCTTATATATATATATATATATATATATATATATATATATATATATATACTGAAATTTCTCTATGGCTGCCAGTAATGGTTCCGAAAAAAAGTGGCCGTTGGAAAGGGGTTTCTTCCATTACATTCACTCCATGGAGTCTTTAATCAGTTCTGAGAAAAATATGGCCGTTTAGAGAAGTTACACTGTATATAATATATAATATATATATATATATATATATATATATATATATATATATATATATATATGTATATGTGTGTGTGTGTGTGTGTTTGTTTATGTATATATATAGTTAGTGTTATAGAAACTATACCTGTTGTGTTTGTATAACTTATTTTCCTACATAAAAAAAAATTAAATTTCCATTTTTTTAATCTTTCAGGGCTATTTAAATTTGATGTTATAATATGGAAACAAACATAAATCTGTTCAATATCAAATTACTTTCATTTTTCAGTACAATATTTCCAAATATTCAGACATAATGACGGAATTCTCTTAAATCGGAGTGACTTACTACGCGGAGTTATTGCAATTATGCTGTTTAAATCAAACTTTTGTCTTAACATAACAGAAGTGGCGTGATTAACATATGTAAGCTATTATAAAATGAACAAAAAACGTGGCTTGTTTACCAAACTGATAGCAAGAAGTTCTCTTCACCAGGAGCAAACACTGCAGTTATATTCTTCTAAAAAAAAAAAACAGTTCATTTTTTGGAAATTGCCTGTTGCATAAGAATAAGTCAATTTGCATCGGATTATTTCAAATCTATCAGTATTTTGTACGATTTCATCTAAATATCTTTCTTTTCCACTCTCAATATATGCTAATTCCTACCGAGAAACGACAAATGATATTTAAAGACCCAGTATCGATATTTTTAGATTACTGGATCAATTCTCTGCTTTAAATATCAGGAAAGTAGCTTTATATCTTAAGTTACTTTGCTTTTCTGCATTTTTTGTATCATATCTCTCCAAAACAGATAATATGAATCTGTCTAGTGAAATTGTGTTAGCATGTGTGTCAATTTCGGCAATAATACAAATTGACGACGCTATGTCTAGCCGACACAATTTTAGCTGTCCTCTTCAGGGAACTTTTCGTCTCAACTGTTTCTCATGCAATAAAGCTCACTTTAATTCCTTTGTCCTTGGAAATCAGCCGTTTCGAATGCAATAAATATTGGTAAACTATTAGCAGATGTGAATGACATTCATACTTAACTAACTCATATAATTCACATTATATTTTCATTTCCCGTGCTGATGTACAGTACTTGAAAAATTTTCTATTAATTTAGAGGGCTAAAGTGGGATTTCCAACTGAATATTGCTTAATATGATTCAATGTTAAGAGAAACTCTATGCATTTTTAAGGTTTTTTATACATTTAAAACTGTAGATGAAATTATTTAATCGTTCCTCATTCCTTTTAATTTAAAAAATAAATCGATTTCTTACCATGCATTGTACTCTGTTGTTCTGAAACGTACTGTCTGCGAACACATAGATATAAGCACATGCACACATACATTCATATACACACACACACACATATATATATATGTGTGTGAAAAATTCAATTTCATTCACCTTTAATAAATAAGGCTTATCTCTTTAAAGTTAGGAATTGCGTGAAATTTATCTAAGTGAAACTTCTCTCTTGCAGCCAGAAATAGTTCCGAAAAAAAGTGGCCATTTTGAAAGGTGGCCGAGGAAAAGGGGCTTTTCCATAATATTGGGTCTATGGAGTCTTTAATTGGTTCAAAAAAATACGGCCGTCGAATAGGGGTGGCCAGCTAGAGAAGTTTCACTGTATATATATATATATATATATATATATATATATATATATATATGTATGTATGTATGTATGTATGTATGTATGTATGTATGTATATATATATATATATATATATATATATATATATATATATATATATATATATATATATATATATATATATATATATATATATATATGTGTGTGTGTGTCTGTGTGTATATTTTTCATCCTAAAATTTTTTAAGCGTTGAGGTTTATATAATGCTTAAAATTTAAGAGGCCTTTTAAAAAAATTCAATTTCATTCACCTTTAATAAATAAGGCATATATATATATATGTATGTATGTATGTTGAATATGAACACATACTGTAAGTCATTGAAGAGGAGCTTATGTATCAACGCAGTGGAACTTATTTATCAATTTGTGTTAGCTCTAAAAACATAGGTATTTGTATGTATGTACATATCAATACATACATACATACTCTTTAAAGTTAGGAATTGTGTGAAATTCATCTAATTGAAATACATGCTTAAATTACTGGATGATAAATCACAACTCTCTTTTGTGTGATTGTTCAAGATGCAATAAAATATATACTACTTTAGATGCATTTAATTAACTCTCATCTACATATCATTTAAAAGGATCATACCGATAATGGATCATAGAACATAAATATTCTTCATGTTTTATAATTAACATTTTTTTTCCCTTTCCAACATGGAAGGCAATACAGGCAGATCCCTTTTACCAGAAACATACACGCAAAAGAAAACAAAGTAGGCAATTAAGAAGAAAAATTTAAAAACACACAAAAGCAAGTGTTTGAAAAATAATAATCCACTGGAATTTTTCGCTCTGAAACTTACTGAAGCTACCGTGTTGAAAATTGGGACATCGAATAAAGCTTTCAATTACATAAAGTTTAAATGACAACTATATCCAAGGTCAGATTATTTTTACGAAAATGAAAGCGAAAATTTTTGTTCGCTAAAATTTATGAATATGAACACATACTGTAAGTCATTGAAGAGGAGCTTATGTATCAACGCAGTGGAACTTATTTATCAATTTGTGTTAGCTCTAAAAACATAGGTATTTAGCTATAAAACAAAAATTTCTGATTACATTTCAATGAAAAATGTATCAAAGGCCTCAAGCACAAAGTCTTAATCAGCTTTTTTATGAGTCACATATAAATTGCTTCTAATTTAAGGTTTTATTTATGGTGATTTCCCATGGGAAGTAGTTCGACTAAGAGGAAGGATACCTAGAATAGATAACACTTCAGGTAAAGTTATTGGTATTTTCGGCGTTTAAGATTTAAGGTTTACGAACAAATAAAAAGTTTTATAATTGAATGTATTTGATATTTCGAGCAATTTTACCAAAAAAATTGAATGTTTATTTATAAAAAGTTATATAACCACCTATATTAGGCTAAAAAGCATAATAAATTAGATGCTAAAATATTTAACATTTTAATTTTGGAAATATGTAAAATATTTTAGAACTAAAGCTATGGTATAACAAAAAATGTTATTTTATTTATAATTTATATGACAAAAATATTTTTAAATTTAAATAATAATATTATATAGTTTATCTGTAAAAGAAGATTCAAGGCTTCTGTGTAAGATATCACACAGAAATTAATCGGTCGCTTGTCTAAAAAAATTAAAAGGGTGATATAAATTATAAAAGTGTTAAAAGTTGTAACTCCTTTACAGAAATCAAATGATAGTATTATGAAGCATTTAAATTCGGTTTCTTCCTTTGAATATTAAAAGCCCATTTTATTAAGATATATTTTGATGTTACTTGAATGATACACGGAGAATAAAAGGTTGTAACTCTAGAAATCAGATTTATTTACTTTAATTAATACCTTTTCTATTGTTTATCCGCCTTTTTCTGTATTTTATTAACATATGTTGATATTTAGATTTCTTTTAAATTATTTTTTATTCACAATTTAAATTAACTGGGAGCTTTTTCTTCTCGCATAAACTGCATTTTTAAGGTATTGTGCCCTGGGCCGTAAAATTAATCGATTGTTTGAGAAGATGTTAAAAACGTTGTACACTTCAATTCATTTTCCTTAAAAAATCTAAAATCGTATTTTCTTGATGTGTATTATTATGTCACTTCTACTGTTAAAGTACGGATGACTTGGAAATCAGATTTTTTGATTTCATGTTATACATTTTTAACGATATTTTACCGGCATCTCCATCTATATTTTTATTAGCATGGATTAATATTTTTGTACTATTTAAAAAAGAATTTATTGTAACATTACTCTACAAAACTGAATTGCTGATATGGGTTAACTTTTTTGAGGAATAACGGTAATAACGATATATTTTTAGACCAATGTTTCCCCCAGAAAAATATATTAAGAACGAAAGAGCGGTAATTACTAACTGATGAACGGCTTGAAATAAACACAATGAAGCTTAAGTATGCATAATATGAATATTTTTATACACAAATAAATTACAGTAATCAGTTTATTTTAAATGGGATTAAATTTAATTGTTCTTCTTTAATATTTTAGCGATAGAAATCATTTGAACAGAGAAAAAGTTAATAAAATTTTATATTAATAAAAGATTTATGTAAATTATAGGAATGTAAAATTTAAGTTTTAATCTTCATAATACGGAATTTAATTTAAATAATTAGACGTAATCTCATGTAAAATGTTACAAACTTTCTTGTACATCTTAATGTAATAAATACTCACGGACAGTAAATCAACGTGCATACATTTATATATTATTATTCCTAATTTCAATATTTTAGTAATGCTAAGAATATACATTAGTGTCCAGTAGCGAATTAAATTTAATGGAGATATAGTTAATTATAGTTTAACTATCATCAAAGTATTTTTGAATTAATGTTTGAAAGTAATAATATTTCACGTGGTAACAAGGGAATTAGAACTTTGAATACACGTTTTTTAAACAGAAATGGTGTAAATAATTTTTTCATTCAGTTTAGTGTAGTGTTACCTAACATGAAAAACGCAGTGTGAGGTATGAGCAATAAAGAATGTTTAAAAGGAATGCAGTAAATATTTTATGAGTCCAAAATTTTTTTCCAGGTTTTATTAGATGACGGGAATATATTCCATATAATGGCGAAATAATTATAACACATATTTTGGTTATGAAAACAATATACTCAGTTATACGGCAAAAGAAATGGCAGTAGGTTAGATATGAAAACGCAATATGGGAGGTAATAGATAAAATCAGTCATGCAACCAATTTTACTGCTGAGAATTCGAAGGAAGTAATAAACTTATTACACAAAGGACTTCTTTATTTCGACACATTTCTGTGTTACTTAATATACGGATATGATAATAGAAGTAAAGACCATGATGAATACCACTTTAAACAATAAAAGTATAATCATTCATAATAAAGTGGTTTAACCAGAAAAAAAAAATCTTTTTTTCCCCCTGTTCATGTTTTGCTTGGTACAGAAGTCCAAATAAAAAGTATTTATGGAACATAAATGAAAACATATAACCGATTTTTTATAGCTTCATTTCAAAATAACGTTTAGAGAAATCCTAACAAAAAAAAAAACGTCTTTCCTGTTAATGTGACCTTTGTTTGGGGAATCGTGAGAAATTAGTGATCCCATCAGAGAAAGTAACCCCACCGTTTCAGTTTATTAAACGAGTTGAACTGTCAACCAATTTGAACGGTAACCATTTTACTTGCAAAAAAAATTTCACTTTTAGATTTTAGACTGCCCTCAAGCTCTGTGTAATTTTTCCATTTAGTTCATAAAACAAGTCCTCACAAATACGAAAAAAAACACATTTTATCTTATAAATGTAAGCACGTATAATTGTTTATTTTGTAGCGTAAGGTTTATCTTGACACTTTAAAGGCCTATTATTACACAGTTTTCTGAAAAATATCTTTAAAAAATCTTTTTCTTTTATAAATATAAAACATGGGTCAACCAGAATGTGTAATTTCATGTTTTTTTTGCATATATTCAATCTGAGCTCGCGACTATACTGAACTGTGTTTAAAAATATATAAATATTTCTGAGGAAAAATATTTATGTGAGTTTTTTTTTTCAACTCACTAAAATCCCACGAGTTTATGATTACTTTATCTGTGTATTATAAATTTGCATATTCAGATTTTAAATGTACATATTAAATACATACATAAGTTTCATGTATATACGCATGATATTAGTATACGCATCGTTGAAGGTTATGATCAAATGCTTTATTTTTAGGTACAAGAATAATATTTTTAGCACAAGACGATGAAGCAAAATATATACACATTCTCTACATATAAGTTTACTTTAATATATACGTAAGGGTGTCTCTCTGACGTTTTTTTTATCTAATATATTAAATATCTGTAACGGCATAAAATATAAATAATTAATTTAAAATTAACTCACAAATATTTTCATAATTTTAAATGTTACTTTGCAATCATTGCTAAAAATAATTTTTTAGCAACAGTTATGCATGTAGTTTTCTTTAGAATCCAGTTTAGTTGAAAAATAAAATGGTTTGGTGTTGATAAGTTGTATTATTAGTTTTTTTTTAGTTAAACACCGTTAAACAGTAAGTTCTTATTACGTTGTCACAACTAGGAGACAACATATCTAATTCAAGTATACATGCATTTTTGTTCATAAAAATTGCTAGGTGGGAAATATCTTTCTCTTCCGTTTTTTTCCCCCGTTGAGATTAGTAGATAAAAAAACTTCGAAAAGCCCGGTTAAAATATGGGAAAAGAAACAAGAAACTTTCTCAAAAGAAAGAGCCTGCGTTAGAAACGGGGAAAACACAAATTTTGCAAATTTACTATCGGGAGATGGAGAAGTAAAAATTTTCTCATCTTATTTTAAAATATCGCCTCGCGCGAAACTGTCCCGCATAAATACGGGACTGGCAAGAGAGAGAGAGAATGCGTAAGATCGGGTACTCACCACCACCTAGACCCCCTCTGCCCCCTATGTCTTGGCTTGGCCTGGGCTGGGATCAGCAGCGTCACTACGAGGATGAGGAGAAGGGCTGCTCGAACGGAGCAGAAGATCATCGTCGTCTGCCAGTGCCGCCGTTACTGTTCCTGCCTTCCCTTTTTCGAACGCGCCGCAGACGATTTCGCTCGGCCGTTCGGAACGCCACACCCCCGCCAGCAGTTCTCTGAGGGGCCAGTCGCTGCGTGGGAAATTTCGGCGGGAGGTGGAGGTGGTTGGGCTCATAATACATATTCTGAGATTTGCGATCGCATTCTCGGTTTCGAGATTTCTTTTTCCTTCCTTCGAGAAGTGAGCAAAAAAGGAAATTGCCATTTGGCCTTCTCTAAATTAATTACAGAAAGGAAATATCGACACTTAAAAGTTAACAGCTCCCCCCCCCCCACACACACACACCAGTAAAAGAACTTTAATTAATTAATATAAATGAATATATATATATATATATATATATATATATATATATATATATATATATATATATATATATACATATATATTCATATATATTCACACACACATATATGCATTTATGTTAATTGATATTATTAATTAAAGTGCTTTTACAAGTAGGGGATTGGGGGAATCCGTTAGCTTTTAAGTGTCGATATATCTTTTCTGTGATTAATATTGAAAAGGACAAATGGCAATTCCCTTCTTTCATATTATATATATATATATATATATATATATATATATATATATATATATATATATATATATATATATATATATATATATATATATATAAATATATATATATATATATATATATATATATATATATATATATGTATGTATATATATATATATATATATATATATATATATATATGTATGTATATATATATATATATGTATATATATATATATATATATATATATATATATATATATATATATATATATATATATATATATATATATATATATATGTATGTATATATATATATATATATATATATATATATATATATATATATGTATGTATATATATATATATATATATATATATATATATATATATATATATATATATATATATATATATATATATATATATATATATATATATATATTAAAATAAAGCATTATTATTCCATTTGAAATGTAATAATTTAAGTTGATAATATTGAAGGAACAACTTTCATGGGAAATATAAGGTTTTTAGTTTTTTCTATTAAATTTTTCATTACATTAACATTTGTTGAGTTATTGCAAGCACATTATTTGATTAGAAATAATTAATAGAGTTTATATATGTCTATGTTTCATCCCGTTACTTTTTTTGACAAATACCCTTTCCCTACCTTAACGTAATCTTCAAATTGAATTTTTCAATGAACTGATCGACCGATGCTAAAAAAAACCTAAATATTGCCGTTATCTAAGAAACGATTCTATTTTCCTTAGATAGTTTTAGAATGAAAAAGGTATCATTTTTTCTAAGTCTTAATTTATAAAAACTTCAAGTATTGTGACCGACTGTCAACAGAGAACTCTGATTTGCTACTTCTCAAAGATATAAGCCTAAACTTTGACTAAAACCTGGAAAGAAATAGATTGCTCCTAACTCTTGGGCCATTCATTCTTTATAGGTTAGGAAACATTGAAGCTGATTCCGATATTCCACCGAAATAATTTACTTTAATATTTTTATTAAATTGTGTTACTGATAATTAACGAATCGGAATTAATTATCCTTCATTATTTTGAGAACTAACTTTTGAGCATTATTTTGAGCTTGGCAAAGTATACCTGCTGATATTTTTCAAAAATACTGACTTTTTCCTTTTTGTTTCCACAGCTAGCCTCATTACTGAGTTGGCGTACTTTTTCAGAAAATAAAATAGTTTTGTCCTAGATAAAAACATACCTCTTTCAGTGTACACACGTCAAAAGTGAAATTGGAATTAAAGATAATCTTTCGTCTAAACTTAATAATAAAAACCTAGAAGTATAATTAAAAAGGGTTGCCTCCTGCCTGCCAGCTGATCATGTTTTCAAAAACAGTTTTTGAGGCAATTTCTCACTAAATATATGTAGCAAACTTTGATATTTCTATTCTGCTTTTTATTTTTATTCTGCAAAGTATGTGGCATCTTGTTATAGAGCATTCTCCAAAAATTTATCCAAACCTAAAAGAAATCTCCAAATGATAGTAAATGGTGTCTTGGTTCAGCACATCTAAAAATACCCATAATTTGTTAACCCTGTTCTAGTTTCAACGAAACTTTCTTTATATTGCGCTACTCGTTTAAAGGACAATGTATTCTTACAATTACGACGCTTTTTCTCCTTATTTTGCTGTATTGAATTAAAGACAAACAAACCCAGAGTTTTAGCGTCATATAAGTGCTGGCACTGGTAGGGAACAAAGTGTTATAACTTCTAATTATACATATTCATAATAAACGGCTGCACGTTACTATGGACGTATTTATGATTATAACTAGCTGAAAGCCCGTACTTCGTTACGGAGTACATTCCAATTAAATACAACGGTAAATGTATGCAATTAATGCCAATATATATATATATTTATATTTATAATAAATACGACGATCAATACATACAATTGATGTAAAAATAACAAAAAAATATACTTATAAAAAAATCGTAAGGGATATTTTTATAGACAAAATAATCTAGAAGAAAATATTCAAATTAAATCTAATAGGACATACTAAAGAATATGGTACAGTTAATATAGCACAGTTTGAGGAACATAATATATTTTATTGTATTTTAATATTTTTTGGATAATGTCCAATCGTCTGCCACATTAGCAAGAAAAAAATATTTTTTTTGTCTATTTAGTCGTTATGCACGTGACGATAAATTTATTTAAAGTACCAGAAAAAGAAATCACGTGATCAGCATTTAATAAATTAAATTCTAAAAATTAATTTTTAAAAATTCACCGAAAATCAGAAAATGGAGGTAAAGATTCGAAAAAGACTTCATTTTAAAGGAATTTTTATGATCTTTGTCGTGATATAAATTTTATAACCCTCAAATTATTATTTTAAATGCAAACTTAAAAAAGTTACTAAAACAGCTTAAAAATTTAATTTAAAAAACTAAGAAGAATTTTTCAAAAATCTTTCTTAGTGCACCCCTACACTATAAGAAGAATGCCATACAAAATTTCAGCCCTTTAGGTCCAGCGGTTTGGTCTGTGCCTTGTATGTCAGTCAGTCAGTCAGTCAGTCAGTCAGTGAGTTAGTCAGTTACGGAACTGTTTTATATATATAGACAATTGACTTCTTGTTTTATATGTTATATCCTTTTTCTTTAATTTTGCAATTTTTTGCTCGTTTTTTTTCAAATCATGTTTGCATTTATATTAGTGTTATAATACTGTATTTCTAATTATTCATGCATTTAACTCACGTTTTGCATGGAAAGCCAAAAAACCCGGCTAATTCAAATATAGTCTTATGAACTTTAATAAAAATAAACTTTTCAAAGATATTAAACGAATTACAAATAATAATTTAATTAATGAGTAATAAAACATATATATATATAAACACACATATATATATATATATATATATATATATATATATATATATATATATATATATATTGATTAAACCACCCGGTTATTACGACCAAAATGATCGCGTCCCGATGTGGTGCGAATAACCGGAATCGACTGTATATATATATATATACATATATATATATATATATATATATATATATATATATATATTCTCTTTTTCTTCTAGAAAAAAGTCCGTTATATCCCTTTATCAGCGAGCCCTGTCAACATTCTCCTTGACAATTTATGTTTTATGCCTTTTTTTCTATTAAACCGCATCGATATGCCGGAAACCAATGTTAAGGGCATTTGTGCATGTTATAGAACTATATCTTGTTGGATATGTAAAGTAATTATAGTTGATGCTTGAATAAACTGATTAGTCTTGATCTGATTAATAATCACAAATTTTTTCGAGTATCAAGATGAATGAACCCCCTTTTTTCTCTTTGAGGCAGAGTGAGACAGAATTCATTAAGTCTTTGGATTAGTTCCAACATTCTTCATTCCTTTACAAATGCTGTCCTGTAGACTAGAGTTTCATGAACCATAAATCGAATCACTCTGTCTCAAAAATGTCCCAAATGTCACAAATGTCTCAAATCAGCTTCGAATTCATTAATGAATGCCTGTAAAAGACGTGCATCAGATCACAACCTCGCAGATTTTCAGTCCCCATATTAAACTATGAGGAACTGTTCTCTCAGTACTTCTCTAATTACAGATTAGAAAATGCATATATATATATATATATATATATATATATATATATATATATATATATATATATATATATATATATATATATATATATATACTGGTTTTCAAAAATTAAGGAAAAGTCACAAAAATAGCGATAACTCAAAAAGTTACGCGTAGAATTTAATGAAACTTATACACATTATACAACACATAGGTACGTATAAAATAGCATAAAAAGAAATCGCCAGACAATTATGGTGTTATAGAAACTAGCATATATGTACAATGAACAATTCGGATGTGTCAGTTTGGTATAGGAAAAGTACCTTTAATATGGCGTATGATCCCCCCGAGAAGCAATACAGCACATACAGCGATGTGTGATGCTGTCAATTATGCGGTCTATGAGTTCGGTTCACTGCCTGATCCGTATGCATCTCTTTCACGGATGTGTGATGGATGAAAACGAGTTCCAGGTTCTCTCCAAATCAAAATACGCCTTCTATCGCTTTGGAGGCTAAACCTGGACTCATCCGTAAAGAGAACAGCCCTCCATTGATCACGCGTCCAGTGGACATGTTGACGTGCCCACTGCAAATGTTCCCACCTATGGCGTGACGTCAACGGGACGCAAATGGCTGGTCGCCTCGCAAAAATACCACCTTCGTGAAGCCTTCTACGCACGGTTGACGTTGATACCAACCTTCCGGAGATTGCAGCGAGGGAGGATATGCGTTCAGGCGGAGTTGCGGTTCTATTCTTTCGTGCGCATAATGACAAATATCGGTCATCGTCTCTCGTCGTAGCGTATGGCCGTCCTTGGCTGAACCTCCTTGATGCCGAATCCTTGGTTAGAAATTGTTGCCAAACTCTATGAACCACAGACGAACTGATATTTAGCCATCTGGCCTCTTCTGTCTGACTTTGTCCTGCCTCTAGTCTCCCAACAGCTCGCCATAGCAGTTCTTCGGTCAAATGATGCCTGGAGGTCCTTGTTACAATTTGGCTATACCAGATGTCTAATCTCAGCCTCGCAGCGACAGTTTCCGCCTTGCTCTGAGACATGCACTTTTATGCTCCTCGCAAATGACGTATTCCGACTGCAGCGACACTATTTTGCATAATGTAGTATTGTTCAGCACCTCTTACTTAACAACATATTCAAATTTTAAACAGATTGGCCTAGTTTTGAACGTACACTCATGGACAAAAAAATTAGCGCACCAAGAAATAATTGCGGGATTGTAACGAAACTTGCAATGAAGGTACATGTCGGGGAGATATGCAAATGATTAGAAATGCAGCGTGATTGCGCATTACGTAGCCGGTAGAGGGCGTTGCACATCGTACTCTGTGGAGTATAAAACAGGTAACCAAAGCTTGTTTGAGTGTGCTGAATCATTTACAAAGGAAGAGCTGAGATAGATATGCCATTACGCCGTGTTCGAAGACAATATAAGCAGTTGTCGCAGTTTGAGAGGGGGAGAATCGTCGGGATGATGGAAGCTGGGTGGTCAGCTAGGCGAGTAGCTCGTCAATTAGGCCGCTCTGATTGTGTTGTGAGGAGGTGTTGGGACCAGTGGATCCGAGAGATGTCATGTACACGAAGACCAGGCTCTGGACGCCCTCGACAGACCAGTCGTCGAGAAGACCGCCACATCGTAAGAAATGCACGCGTACAGCCAACTGCTTCATCGGCCGCCATCCAGGCACAGGTAGCACCTTCACTAGGGGCCTCTGTGTCTTCTCGAACCATACGAAGGCGCCTGGCTGAAGGACAGTTGGTATCGCGGCGCCCATTACGTGTGCTGCCCTTGACGACCACCCATCGACGCCTCCGTTTGGAGTTTTGCCGCGCACGAGGAAACTGGACTGCAGCGGAATGGAACCAGGTCGTCCTTAGCGATGAATTCAGATTCAATCTCGGCAGTGATGACAATCGTGTTCGTGTGTGGAGAGCCCGTGGTGAATGCTTCAATCCTAACTTTGCTGTACAGCGACACATCGCTCGCACAGCTGATGTGATGGTATGGGGTGCCATTGCCTACAATACACGGTCACCCCTAGTATTGTTCCGTGGCACCATGACAGCCCAGCGGTATGTTCATGAAATCCTGCAACCACATGTGTTGCCACTCATGCAACGGCTCCCAGGAGCCATTTTTCAACAAGACAATGCTCGACCTCATACGGCAAGGGTGTCACAAGACTGTCTCCGCACTGTTACTACCCTTCCTTGGCCTGCCCGATCCCCAGATTTGTCTCCAATCGAGCATATCTGGGATCATTTGGGACGACGAGTTGGGCATCCCACGAGTTTGAACGAACTAGAGGCAAGGTTACAGCAAATATGGAACGAAATGTCTCAAGACATCATACAGAACTTGTATGACTCAATGCCCGATCGTATCGCATCGTGCATTCGCGATAGAGGGGGTCCAACGGAGTATTAACTCCTCCGTTCTTTTGCCTTTTTCTCTGAAATAAATTATCCTTTTTCTTTGATTTTCTTATCATTTACTTATATCAAAGTAGTCATTACGTATGTAAAATTTCGTTTCATTTTGATGACTCCTTCTTGGTGCGCTAATTTTTTTGCCCATGAGTGTAGTATCCCTCTTTTTGTGATTTTACCTTAATTTTTGATAACTAGTGTATATATATATATATATATATATATATATATATATATATATATATGCAATTTACGTGTTTTTAAAAGTTAATTTTTATTCCAAATTAATTTAAGGTTTTATTTATTTTTTATCGACATGCCTTGTATAATGTCCTGTATAAAGTTATCTACCGAAAAGATTGCAATTTTAAAACGTCCTTTTATTTTAGACATTCCTACGTCCGTTTATTTTAGACATTCATTTGAATAAAAAAACAGAATTAAAAAATATGCACGCGCAAATCTGTTATACGGAATCTGAAATACGGAAGAGAAAATTTCTCATACCTTAGTATTAGGATTGAAATTCTATGATATCAACTAATGCACCACATAAGATGCAGTTGTTGTTGCTGATCCCTGTCACCTAGCAGAGCTAGATTAGGTCCATGATAACGCACTCTCTCAAGAAGTCAATGACCAACAATGGCGAGACCCTGATTTTCCATTAGCCTCAGTAGGCCAGGGCCTAGGGGCCCTTGAATGTTGGGAGGGGGGGGGGGCAAAATTTTTATTTTAAAAGAAAAATAATTCCCGATTCAATTTTTTTTTTTTTTTACTTTTTTCAATGGCAGTTTTTTTATAAATCCTTTCAAATTTGATTAATTGGTTCATCATATGTGTAGTTATATGTATAGTTCATAATATGTATGTTATAGTGTATATATAAGGGATTAATAAGTTTTTCTGGTTGCATTGTATTGATGTTTTAATGATGAAGTTAATATGTTGTATCGCTTTTCGTTATTTGATAATGTTCTAATACAAGTTGGAAACACTTTTTCTTTGTCGGTATAAGTCAATGTTCTGAGGTGGCCACCACGAAAGCGAGTTATTGTACTTTGCTTTCGATTACCCTGGTACCAATGGTGCACGGGGGAGATGGCGAATGCAGACCGTGCAAGACAGTTAGGCTCGGTGCACACGAGCGACCCGGTGTCCTTGCGGCACCACAGTTGCGATCAAGCAGTGTATAGAGTTGAACTAACCGACTCAGAGACAACCGACAACCAAGTTTGAGATTGAACAAATAATCTAATAAAGTGCTGGTTATAAGTTTTTAAAACTTATAAGTAAACTTCTAAATCAGTACAGAACTTCGGAGAAAAATAATGGTAAATAACTTCAGTTATTTGTTATTGACCTGAGCCTATATTTCAAACTACACGTAATTTTTTCTCACTAGGAAAAGCAAAACATTTAAGTTTCCCATACATTAGCTGCTTTACTAGAGGCTGTGGACTTTCTCAAACGAAACAAGTGTTGCTTCTTCGCTGGGGCATACGAGGATGGAACATTTGAACAGTATGTAAAGTGCTAATACTTACTTCCGAAGTCATAACTGCTAGCTGTTGAGAAAATAATAAAATATACAAAAAAATCATACAGCAATAGATTAAGAGGCATTTTATCCCATCAGCAATTTTGTTTTGTGAAAAACTTTCCTTTTTAAATTCAGTAAAATCATATTTAACTAGGCTTAGTTTGAATTAGATAATAAAAGTAGTTGTAATTACGCTGTGAACAATGAGATTTTCAGTGGACACTACCCAAGAATTAAGATAATAAACAAATTCGTAAGACTTTGAAAATTTTGAATTCCCAAATGTTTTAATATTATTTTAGGTAGGGTATTTATTTAAGATAAATTTTGATTTAGATGAATATAATTTTTTTCCTACTATTGAAATGGAATCAATTTATGAAGTACAGTCCAGAAAATTATTTTGTTTGAAAAACAATTGAATTAAAATGCTGTACTTTTCACCACTGGAAAGTAGCTCTTTCATCGATTTTCCCCAAGTACTTTTATGCAAAAATTATTTTTGGTAACTTCTTTTGTGAATCTAATTTAAATTTCATACAGAAAAGTTATTCCCAACTATGCAATTTTTTTCCGTTCTTGTCAACCACCTTTAAAAGACGCTGAATCTTCGCTGACGCAAATGTGATAAAATAGATTCTGAATGGAATATATGCTCGTGGAAAGCCCTTGACGTACGCGAAAATGCCACAGTAAATATTTTCTCAGTTGCTTTGGTAAAAATTTTGTATGAGTATATTGAATGAAAGTTAGCCTTCTGCGGTTTCTTTTTTTCCCCCCATACTTCCCCAACATACTCCGTTCCCAAAGTAATAACGAAAATATGAAATTCAGTCAACGATATGCGCAACTTGGGATTATCGCAAAAACTTGTACGTGGCAGGAAATATTCTGTTTTATTCCCTGCAGAAATGATCAGCGAGACACCGGAAAACAGTATTTCCCTTCCCCAAGAACACTCGGAGGGCAGTGATGTTGCAGGCGATTTCAGATATATCGAGTTAGACAAGCATTCATTTGCAAATTAGAAGGGTTCTGAAAAAGACCTTGTATTGACCATCAGCCAAGAGCGGCAATCGGATCTATGGAAGTTGATTCCCGCTTACATAAGAGAATTTTCTCTTCTGAACACATTCCTTTATATTCTATCCACTTTCTTTTTGCGACCACCATGGAGGATGATTCTTGATTTTTAATTTCAACGACACAGGACGTTGACTTCACACATCTGCTTTTATTATATTTTTCTGTTGATTCTAATGTTTTGGATAAATAATTTTCTTACATGTTTGAGTAACAGTATGAACATCACTAGGAGTCCCCTACCGGGAGTTTCAGGATTGTTTGAAATGATCCCCGCAGAAACTTTTGGAAAATAGTCCTAATTATAAGGAAAATAATTAGGGTGAGTGTCCCAAATATCGCCCCTGTGCCTAATATCGCCTACTCGTGTTTCTAAAGCATGATTCGCGCTATGTATGATAAAATGCAGTAACTTCTTAGTTCTGGGTTTGTATTAACAGCGGCGATAGCGACAACGCTCTTATCACTGACAACAGAAACTATATGGCGTCTGAAGTTGTTTTGGCTGTTGTCTTCGTAAACTTTGACTCCAAAGATTTAGAATCCAGTGAATGACCAGGTAGGTGCATCCAAATTCTAATTTTGCTTATACCATTTGAAAGTATATTAAACAGAGACTTTGCTAGCAACGCCTTTTTAACAGGTGCTCCTAATTTTGCCTGGTAGGCAAAATTAGGAAGAATTAGGTTAGGTAGGCAAAATTAGGAAGAATAAAGAGAAAATTGAATATGTAAATGAGAATTTTATGAGAGTATATATAAGTATCCACTCGGTGAGCGACAGAAAATGGTTCTAAGACAACTAGTTAAATAGATATGTTAAAGTCCCCAGTACTACATTAGATGTATCTGGATCGTAACTAACTAGTGAATCAAGCTAGTCTTCATTTAAAAAAATAAAAACATTGAAATACAAAATTTAATCCCATAACACAGAGGCTGTTCGCACATATTTTAGACGATTTTGGTAAGCGGTAATAAAAAATCGTTTGCTGCAAAAGAAATAATTGCAATTGTACTATGTTTTTAAAAGTCAAAATTATCGTCTGCGGCTTGAAAGTTTTGTTTTTATTCAAAATGGCGTTTTTAACAAAGCAGTGGTTCGAAGGCTACATTTATGCTCTTTCCGAACAGAAATATGCATACTCCGTTATCCAAAAACGATGTGAGAGTCATGGTTTTGTGATATCTAAAGCGTCGATAGGTAATATCGTCAACAAGAAAGGAAAAAAACGTCAAATTGGAGCCTCAAGTGGGACAAAAATTCCAAACAAGTATCCAAGGAAAAAACGGACATCTTCGACTATTGCAAAGGTACGTTGTTTAATGTTAAAAGAAAATCCCCCTAGTCAAAGGACAGTTGCAAAATCATTAAAATGCTCGGTGTCCACTGTAAACAAAATGATAAACGTTGATTTAAATCTTAAGAAAGCGAAAAAACGCAATGTGCATCGTATTCTTCCAAATCATATCGCGGAACGCAGGACACGCTGCAGAATTCTATATGAAAAACACTTATCCAAAGAAAAATGGAAAACAATTGTCACAATAAATGAATAATGGGTGTATTTAAATGATTGCAACAAAAAAATAGCCATTTATTATCATAAAGGTGGAGAAAAAAATTTAAGTACATGGTTCAAAGAATCGAAAGAAAGTTTTTCTAAGGGATTCATGATTGTTGCTGGTTTTTCTTATAATGGCAAGTTAAAAATAAAGAGAGTGAAAAAAAATGTCAAGATTAACTCCAAATACTATCAAGAACATATTTTATCGCCAATTTTTCTGAATGAAATACCATCGCTTTACCCACAGTGCCATCAATCTGTGAGACTCCATCAGGACAAAGCTAGTAGTCACACATCAAAATCCACTGTAAATTTCCTAAAAGAAATGGAACAAAAAACTGGTATCAAGGCCATACCCTTCACTGATATCCCTATTAAATCTCCCGATGTATCACCTATGGATTTTTGTGCTTTCGGACTTTTAAAATCTGCATTATCCAAACGTCGTCCCAAAACCCTTACAGGACTCTGGAAAGCTGTTCAGGAGGAATGGGATAGAATACCTCTTCTGACACTTCAAAAGGCATTATTATCCTGGAAATTGCGGTGTCGAAAGATAGTTCAGAATAAGGGATGTCAAATAGAACATTTAAAACACAAGAATTTTATGTAATTTAGTTTTGTGAATACAATATGTATCGTCTAAAAAATGTGTGAACAGCCTCTGTAGTGGCATAAAGTGATGTCGTAGTAAAACAAATTTATTAATAACACATAACAACTAGTACCATTAATGAATGAAACAATCTTTTACGTAAGTGACAAGTGCCTGCCAAGTTGGGGAAAAAATATTTTACAAAAGTAAACATGAATATTGAGAGTAAAGAACTTTAAAACTACTTTATGAATGATAAAATTTTTGCTATTTTCTAACTTAGACTTTCCTCTCAGAATTTACACATTTGACAGTTCATGCTTTATATATAAAGTACTGACAAACCATTCAATTGTTTTTGACTCAATGTAGCAAGAAAAAAATGATTTTCTGAGAAAAATCGTACTTTAGAATTGCAACATACATTTACAGCCCATGTCTTATGCTAAAATACACACATTAGTATTCTTAAATATATAAGTATATTTTATCACTGTAACATGGGTTGTTTCTATAGGCAGAATATAGAGTTGTAGTTTCTATAGAGAAAATGCCAATAGAGAAATAATTTTTATTGGGTATTTGTGCTTTATATGTAGGAATGCTCTCGTAGTATTCGTTATTATCAAATATTATATTAAGGGAACATTTAAAAAATATGTCATGGAAATTCCACAGAAAAATTCCTGTCGGTAGGTATTTTTCAGCATTGAAAATTTTTATCATATAAGCTCAGAGGACAGCTATTATTTGTATGTAATGCAAAATTCTATTCCAGTCTATAAACGCCGAATAATATAGATTGTATAGTACTGAAAATCAAAACATCGGATAGACTAAAAAAAAACTAAAAAAAAATAAAACAATAAATTATAGATCATCTCGCTCTAAAATGGTTCATTAACTCTTCATTGTGCAAAATTTATTGTACATAGGATAGAAAAAAAAGGATAAACAGCAAAATCAATTTTTCCTACTTTCATAGTCTGGACTATCTTGAAAAATTTGGAGGAATTTTTACACCCCCAAAGTAGAAAACTCCAGTTACCAAAATATCATTCTGAAATTTCAGTCAGTGATTTAAAAAAAAAAGAACCTAATTGATGCCCAGAAGGTTCGGGAAAGTAAACAGCGAAAGTCGGAAGGTCTTGTATCATTGTTATGTTCGTTCATAACAATTCGACTTGGGTATTCTTGGTCCGTTCTTCGTATGGTAGTACTTTCCCAAGAACTTACTTTTCTCATCCATACAATAAGTCTCTGAGGGCAGTTCACATAATCAAGTGGAATAGCAGCATTCAAACAGCGATAACAAATCCAATATTTGGTTGCCTTTTCAACAACGTCGGCATCTGTTAAAAGAAAAAACCCAGAGGCACCCCGACCACAGTACAGGTCCGTACTAAGCGCCGAAGTATGGCCCTAGGCTGTCCAAACAAAGCCTGCCGCCGTGGGATTGCAAACACTGAACGTGAAAGAAAAAAAAAAAGAAAAATCATTTTTGTGGACAGTTTCGGTGAGAATGTGTATACAAAGTCTTGGAATTCCTCAAAGCGCGACAATCCGGCCTTAGGCTTATCTGATAAGAACCCAATTAAACACCTCAGCGGTAAAGTTTAAAGTGTAACTTCTTTATGCAAAAACAATTTTTCACTTTTAACACTCTTCGGGGATGAATCTTTGTTGATATAGCATCACTCCGTTTCTCCTGGAGAATTTCAAATACTTACAGCTAAAATTTCTATCCGATATACAAGGTGTCTCAAAAAACCTTGACACATTTTAAGAAAAGAAAAGACAAAACCTTTGTGCTCGAGGAATAAACAGGAAAGCCAACGTAAATAAAGCACAAATAGCAGTAAGGTGCAATTTTGCATAAAGTTGCAGTTATTGAAATTCATTGACTATACTAAAAAAATCTCTAATATATAAGGTAGCACATATGTGAATTTCTTGTTACTACCGTGTGTATTTTTTGTATGAATTCTTAAAATGTAAACAGGAAATCCAACGTAAATAAAGCACAAATAGCAGTAAGGTGCAATTTTGCATAAAGTTGCAATTATTGAAATTCGTTGACTATACTAAAAAAATCTCTAATATATAAGGTAGCACATATATAAGGGCACAATATATAAAGGGTTCCTAAACCGCTTAGTTTTCGGCTTTTTGAGCTGCCACTAAGTTCTTTGCACTGAAGAATCTCCTTTGCAGCTTCGAAACGGCCGTTTGCAAAATTGCACCTTACTGCTATTTGTGCTTTATTTACGTTGGATTTCCTGTTTACATTTTAAGAATTCATACAAAAAAATACACAAGGTAGTAACAAGAAATTCACATATGTGATACCTTAGATATTAGAGATTTTTTTAGTATAGTCAATGAATTTCAATAACTGCAACTTTTGTGGCACAGAGAACATCTATAGTTGGTAAGTAATCTCAGCCTATGTTCGTTTCAAAATGGATTCCGTAATACATGAAATTGCAGCAATTATGCGTCTTTTGAGTTCTTCAACACTACAACGGATTATCAAGGACACTTCCCTTTTCCAGAAACTACTTATAATAAGCTAAGATGTTGTTACGACTTTCAGGATCTTTTCCGAATTTCGTTGCACTTGCGCACCAGATTCCGTTTTGCAGTGGGGCAACCAACACTTATTCCTTTCTCTGATGGATTAGCCATTTTACAACATCCGATTTCAAGGAACAATTAGCGCTACCTGTTCAATTTTTTTTGACACAGAAGAAAAACTCTAATATATATGGTAACATACCTGTGAATTTCCAGTTCTTACCTTGTATACTTCTTTTTGTATAAATTTTTAAAATGTGTCAAGGTTTTTTGAGACACCCTGCATTCAACTTTTCTCCAAAATTTAGGATAATTGGTTTTTTGAGTGGTACGGTGATCTATTTCTGCACAAAAGGATTTGTAGAAGTAGAACCTGTAGGAAATATACACATTTAATGGAGGGTCAAAAATTTATATATATATATATATATATATATATATATATATATATATGTGTGTGTGTGTGTGTGTGTAAGTAACAAGAAAACGCGTCTTCCTAAATTACTTTTAAAGCATATTTTCTTTTTAATAAAGTACAACCCCTTTTTCAAATTGTAACCTAAAAATAATGTAAGTGATAATGTATATTAGCCCTGTAGATCATTAAGCAGGCATTTGAAATATCTGAATTCCATAACATCACCACATCTGGCCCGAACCCGAAGGTCTCATTAAGTTTGTATACAATAAATAAGACTTGTTTTCAAATTCTTCCTTTTTGGTAAAACGCAGAGCAAGTGCGTGATCTAGCAATTAGTTAATCCCCGGGGGAACCATGACGTAGACACGTGAACTGCACGAGACAAAATTCGTCCAATTAAAAAATAAGTAATTTAGGCCCACTGGTGTCAATATCACCAAATAGTCAGTTAATATTTGCCTGAACAGAAGACTTTTCTCTCTTCACGCCTAACTCTCCTTGCTGTCAGATCTGCTGTCCACGGACGCCAGAAGTCCGATGGTCACGACGGCTTCTTCTCACTTAACTCTGCCATGTAAGCACTGCTGTTTTCTCGCCCCGTCCTGTTGCATGGACGCCGGGCAAGTCCAGTGGCCACTGCAGCTAATGCCTTCTGATAAATAAAACACGTCTTGGAATTTGTGTTTCTCTTCTATGGCTCCATGTGTGTGTTCCTCTCCTAAACTTCATCAATGCTTTCCTGGATGAACACTTCGCCCGACTGCATCTCCCATAAGTTCTACGCATCAATTCCCGTGTGTTAATTTCCCCATTGTGATTATTATATATATATATATATATATATATAAGGAATAGATTAATAGATTCATTATGATGTAATGTTCTACTATTTATCTAAGGAAAATATTTACTATCAATTTTATAAAACCGAAATACCAAAGACTCTTGATTGTAGGAATATATTGAAATACATTTTTTTCAAACAAATGAATAAAGAGACTGATTCAACCTTATTACCCAGAAAATTTTCTGGAGAAATATTTAAAAGCCGGCTTCATGCATGCTTGCTTGCATGCATGATTGTATGTATGCATGTATGTATGTATATTATGATACGCCAATATAGTATCGTATGTTAAGTAAAGCATTGTCTTACGTGTTAATAGGAAATTATCGATTTCTTAAAATAAATAAATAAATAAATAAACAAACTTAATTTTTTCAGTGTTAATTATGCAATTTTTTTAGGGTTTTCTAGCTTTTAAAATTAAACAAAGAACATTTTGACTTTTTATACTACCGATAACACTCACATCTGCGATAAATTTAACTAAAGCAATTTACCTCAGGGAGGAAGCAAACATCATCAAAAACTAAAAAAAAATATTTGAAAAAAAAATCATAAGAAAATTTTAAATTAATTGCGATCCATTTTCACTCCAAACGTGGGAATTTTCTGTGGACTGTCACGAAATCAATTTAAAATTTTAAATTAAATACGATCCATTTTCAGTCCAAACTTTCTGTTGACTGTCGCCATACTTTTCGGGAGTAAGCTAAAAAGGACTCTGACAACGTAACTTCGTTCATGCCTTCATTCTAACATAACTTGCGAAACTCAAGCGGTGGGGCCTATATTATACCCAAGATTTTTTGCTCTTAATCTGCCATGTTCACTATATTGTGACAAATTCTTACCGTGTATTCCCAAAGTTTTTATTTTTTAAACTGATTTTCCATAACTGAGCACTAGTGTAACATAACAAAAACTCCTTTCTGGAAATCTAATGTTTAGCACTTGCTCCTCTAAAATTTCGGTGCCTTCATTGAGAGTTTATGTATCCGCAGTTGTAAGATAAAGGATATTTCTGACAAAATAAAGAAACTTAATAAGACAAAAGAGAAATTTAAATATTACTCCTTTTTTACGTTTCGTTCGAAGTGCATGCTAATATATACGATTTTTGTACTATTCTATATGCCAGGGTTTCTCAAACTATGTTCGACGGAACACTGGTGTTCCACGGAAAGTTAATGTTCCACGAAAACTTGGAATTGTTTTATATCCTGCAACGGTTACAAGAAATTCAAACATGTTTGACCGATTAATGCTCTAAAATGTCTAAAAATTCAAACAGTAAATAATTAATTGATGTTTTTCTCATTTTTTAAAAATGTTATTGATTAGTACTATTTAAAATGATATTGACTAAGATAGTATTACATACCCTACATAATTTACTAAGTGTTCCATTAAAATTTCAGGATTTACGAAGTTTCCCTTAGCAGAAAAAGTTTGGGGAAACCCAGCTACAGAGGCTGTTCGCACATTTTTTAGACGATTTTGGTAAGCGGTAATAAAAAATCGTTTGCTGCAAAAGAAATAATTGCAATTGTACTATGTTTTTAAAAGTCAAAATTATAATCTGCGGCATGAAAGTTTTGTTTTTATTCAAAATGGCGTTTTTAACAAAGCAGTGGTTCGAAGGCTACATTTATGCTCTTTCCGAACAGAAATATGCATACTCCGTTATCCAAAAACGATGTGAGAGTCATGGTTTTGTGATATCTAAACCGTCGATAGGTAATATCGTCAACAAGAAAGGAAAAAAACGTCAAATTGGAGCCTCAAGTGGGACAAAAATTTCAAACAAGTATCCAAGGATAAAACGGACATCTTCGACTATTGCAAAGGTAAGTTGTTTAATGCTAAAAGAAAATCCCCCTAGTCAAAGGACAGTTGCAAAATCATTAAAATGCTCGGTGTCCACTGTAAACAAAATGATAAACGTTGATTTAAATCTTAAGAAAGCGAAAAAGCGCAATGTGCATCGTCTTCTTCCAAATCATATCGCTGAACGCAGGACACGCTGCAGAATTCTATATGAGAAACACTTATCCAAAGAAAAATGGAAAACAATTGTCACAATAGATGAATCATGGGAGTATTTAAATAATTTCAACAAAAAAAGAGCCATTTATTATCATAAAAGGGGAGAAAAAAATTTAAGTACATGATTCAAAGAATCGAAAGAAAGTTTTTCTAAGGGATTCATGATTGTTGCTGGTTTTTCTTATAATGGCAAGTTAAAAATAAAGAGAGTGGAAAAAAATGTCAAGATTAACTCCAAATACTATCAGGAACATATTTTATCGCCAATTTTTCTGAATGAAATACCATCGCTTTACCCACTGTGCCATCAATCTGTGAGACTCCATCAGGACAAAGCTAGCAGTCACACATCAAAATCCACTGTAAATTTCCTAAAAGAAATGGAACAAAAAACTGGTATCAAGGCCATACCCTTCACTGATATTCCTACTAAATCTCCCGATGTAGCACCTATGGATTTTTGTGCTTTCGGACTTTTAAAATCTGCATTATCCAAACGTCGTCCCAAAACCCTTACAGGACTCTGGAAAGCTGTTCAGGAGGAATGGGATAGAATACCTCTTCTGACACTTCAAAAGGCATTATTATCCTGGAAATTGCGGTGTCGAAAGATAGTTCAAAATAAGGGATGTCAAATAGAACATTTAAAACACAAGAATTTTATGTAATTTAGTTATGTGAATACATTGTCTAAAAAATGTGTGAACAGCCTCTGTATATGCAATGTATATATTTTCTATAAGAATTTAACCAATAAACTTTTTTGTGATTTACAATTTTTAACATGATTTTTTGGGGGGTTAGAAAAACATTTTACATTATGGGATCACACAAAGCAAACTCTTTTTTTTTTTAAAAATAATTCATAAAAAGTTTATTTAAAAATAAATATACAGCGTAAATATAAATAATTAGCAGTTACTTTCTTACTCATATCAAATTTTATCATTGGTCCTCTATCTTGTGGTATTATTATGAAAAGTATGAATAATCCTAAACGGGTATTACTTACAGAAAAAAGACATAAAACAAACCCCATCTTCAGAATTAGCAAGTCTAATATATATTTATTTAAAGATGTATCTAAAATAGTTATCAAAACAATAATTGGTAACCAGTAAAAGGCGATGATGAAACCTCAGTATAAAAACAGCTATAGACTCCCATAATTAGTTTTCTTTATTTTTTTTGACTGAGAAAAAGTGAATAAATTACTTCGATTCGTTTATGTATCATTTCATGTAAGATAAAGAAATCGAGAATTAATTTCGGATATAATTGTTTTTTAATGACTTATTAATCACAAGCCAGACATAAGTTTTATCACAACATGTTATTAACAGATAACTGCTTAATAGCGATGGATAAAGAAAAAATGCGGGAATGAAGTCACATGAAGTTCGTCATTACTTCCTCGTGTTACTCTAGTAGAAATTCAGAATTTAATCAAAATTGTGAATTTGATGTTATTATTATTAAAAGTGCTTTATTTCCACCGGGATCCAAACCGACAAATTTCTCTAGACTTGCATGGCACAGTTTGACCGCATGTAATCTTGAAAACTGGAGACAGATTCGGAAATTGGGGTACATAGTTGGGGTACGTAATACCCGTACTTCGCTACGGAGTACATTCCAATTGAATACAACGGTCAATGTATGTAACTAATGCCAAAAATATGTATAAATATATTTATAATAAATACAACGATCAATGTATGCAATTCATGTAAAAAGAAACGGAAAAATATATTTATAAAAAAATCGTAACGGATATTTTTATAGTCAAAATAATGTAGAAGAAAATATTCAAATTAAATCTAATAGGACATACTAAAGAATATAGTACAGTTAATATAGTACAGTTTGAGGAACATATCTTTTACTAAATTTTAATATTTTTTTTGGATAATGTCCAATCGTCTGCCGCTTTAGCAAGAAAAGAAAAATATTTTTTTGTCTATTTAGTTGTTATGCACGTGACGATAAATTTATTTAAAGTACCAGAAAAAGAAATCACGCGATCGGCATTTAATAAATTAAATTCTAAAAATTAATCTTTAAAAATTCACCAAAAATCAGAAAATGGAGGATCAGAAAATGGATTCGAAAAATATTTCATTTTAAAGGAATTTTTAGGATCTTTCTCGTAATATAAATTTTATAACCCTCAAATTATTATTTTAAATGCAAACTTAAAAAAAGTTACTAAAACAGCTTAAAAATTTAATTTAAAAAAATCTAAGAAGAATTTTTCAAAAATCTTTCTTAGTGCACCCCTACACTATAAGAAGAATCGCCATGCCAAATTTTTAATAAAGCCATGCCTCGTTTTTAATAAAGCATTTTCAATAAAACCTATTCTGACTGCATTCAAACAACTGAAGACTGTAATTAGGGAAATTTCGAACAACTGATACCTGTAAAATTTGTTAACGCTATGTAAAGGTAAGTTTGTGAGGAACGAAGGTTTTGAGACTTTAGTTTTACAAAAAAAAAGCTGAAATTATTGAATACTTATTGAATACTTTTTTAGTAATAAATTTCGACAACTCACAAATCCAATTGTGAAATGCATTAGTGAATTGTCCATGGAGGCAATCACACATTATGCTTACCGGCCTGATGGAGAACTATATAAATTAGCAGGCAAGCTCAATTTTTATTGCGGTCGATAAAATGACTCAAGCTCATTTTTTTTTTCCAATACGGAGGCAAAAAAAAAATGTTTTGCCTTAGACAATTTAATTTTTAATTTTGTTCTTAGACATTCGCCTTTTTTTTATTCCCAGCGAAGTCTTGCTGGCTACTTAATTATGAGAGCACTATTCATTCATCACAATTTTTCATAGCAAGCGTGTCTTCCTAAATCCTATCAACATAACACAGGCTTCAAATTATGTAACAAAGAGTTTTGGGAGACTATTTCGGAAGACAAGGATAAAAGTATCCGTTTCTGGAAGAAAGAAATTTTAAACCTTTTTTTAAACTTTAGTATGCATCCAAATTTTTTTAGTTAAAAAAAAAGTTGTAAAATATCAAAATATCTTAACATAGAGATAATAGTATATATTATAAACTCCAATGGTATTTATTATTCGAAAAATTTCATTCCAGATAATAATATCGATTTTTTTATAATTTTATAATATCAATCATTTTATGCATATGGGCAATAAGGTAACCGACCACGGAGCCAAAATTTTTAAATAAGGTTTTATGGAAATCTTTTTAAAAGTTATTGCAATATTAGGTTATAAAAATTTGAGAAATCTGAAAATTAAAATAAATTCATGTTATTTTTTTTTGTTAAAATTTGGCAAAAATTGAAAAAAATAAGCATTTTTTGACTTTACGCCAACACTCCTACCTAAAAAACTTTCTAAAAGATATCACTTTTACTTGGATAAATGTAGACACATATCCATTATGTATGCATTGAACCTACAGAATGAAAATATTTTAAAGTATAAATGGGTCATAGCCAATCGAGTAATTTAGAGCAAAGATTCAAGAAAAAAAAGTTTTTAACAAAATGCCAATAACTCATCTCTAAATGATTAGATTACTAACCTGTTTGTTCAATGCATACAAAACATCCTTAAAAACATACAGTTAAAATTTTATTAAATTCTGAAAGTTATTATAACAGTTATGACTGTTAATGTGTGGCTGTGTAGCAAAAATCATAGTTTTTCAGAAATCCAATTTAAAGCTTTTATTGGATGGATTCATTAGCTTAATAAAGGAATAGTTGCCCAAAATTCCCTCGCTTTATAACTTATACCTTCCTTAAGTTCACAAACAGGGATTTTTTTTTTTCTTTCTGAGAGCTCTAAGTTTTTTTCTGTGCAATTTTGCAACAGGTGTAGAGAATCTCACTGAATCGTTATTTATACGAGCAATATCTAACTTTTCATATCCCTTTGTAGTAAAGTACCCAGGATCAATATTTAATTCACTAATAATTACAAGATGAAAAGAACTTTTTATATACCATGTTTTTAAATTTTCTGTTGAATCATATAAACTTGACAATTCTATGTATTAATAAATACTTTTAAAAATTTTTTTTGATGAATTATCCCATCAACTTGAAAGAAAATGAAGTGAATTGGAAGTTAACTTGCGTTTAACTTTTCGTTTCCGTTCCGGCCGACAGATGGCTGCACCAGTCTAGAAAAGAAAATTAATTGAAAATAATAAAAACATGGTAAAAATCTGCTTAAAGATGACTAAAAGTATTGCAAAAATGCATTGTCATTGTGTTCTGAGCTATTCTAAAAGTTTCAAATGTCTAGCTAGTCCGGAAGTTAGTTAAAAATCGATTGCAAGATTTGTACTGGACAAACAAACACACACAAAAACAAGAAAGCAAGTTAATAAAAACATGGTAAAAATTGGAAGTAATCCCTTGAAACCATCACTGAATTTTATCACAGCAATATACCCCCCAAAACTGAATGAATGTTTTAAGTGCAACAAAAGTATTTTTTGACACTAACTTCAACAGATTGCCTTTAATGGATTCGTTTGCATTTTGGGTTCTTCCGTGAAGGCATTTCATCAATGATTTTGTATCACATAGTTCTATATATACTAGTTTTATAATGTTTAAAATCTTTTGTGGCATTCCAACTGATTTTTCTTTATAAACTTTCCTTGATGCTACAGCTCTTTGGTATTTGCACCAACTCATTATTCCTGGAGGGCTTTATGATTATTTGTCCGTTTCGGACGATATTATAAAATTATTAACTTTATAAATAAAAATAATACACTCGTAAAAATCATGGAAATAATATAGAAAATGAAGAAATTATCAGCAAACAAACGATGACTGAAACGTAAACAAAATTTTTTTTATCAACTGCTAAAATATTATAAATAAACTCTTGCCAAATGCATTTTATAATATGATGAACATTCAGGAACATACTGCAGTAATTTATTTCTTTAATTAAAAGCTATAATGCCATATTTACTACTTTTTTTTACACTAACAGTCAAAGTCCGGCCCTTTAACTGCTCACTTCCGGTATTATAGTTGGTGATTAAACAGCTGTATCTCTATTTCTAATGACTCTAGAAACAAACTGAAAACTGTTTTCGGAAGAAAAAGGTATGATCTTCAAAATAAACGAATAACATTTTTTCGATTTTTTTTCCCCCGAAAATCGTTATTTGAACGTGGTCGGTTACCTTAGGAAAAGCAAAGTAGGACTTTTAAATTAGTCAGATGGGGATTGTTATGTCACTGAATAAAGGAACTATGATTTGGAATCAAACAAACAGTTTTATTCTTCTTAGACAGGACAAACTACTCACTACAAACATTACATTTAAATTTAAACATAGAAACACTTGTAATTTCATCAGCTTCCAAGTCGGAACTCCTACGAAAGTCCTACTAGACCAAATATCAACATGCTAGAACGCTGTCCGGCGCTGTACTGTCTTCAAAATAATCTCTCCTCTCTTCACTTCGCTTCCAGTGGGAAAAGGCTGGGAGAGAGTCGGTTACATGACAGGGATGAAAAGGTTCTTATGACTGATGTGTACAAACCCTATTGGATTCCCTCAGCTCAATGTTGACCTATGGATAAAATTTTTCTACTATTTACAGTTGCTTAAATTCAGATAATCCAATAAAAATATTTTTTTCAGATAGCCTGAACTTTTCTGCAAAATGCAACAGGAAATTATTTTATAAATTTCGTCCACCAAAAGAATTTATAAGCGTTTAAAACACATTATACCAGACCTTTTTCCCGAATAATTTAAATTTAAAAATATTTGAATTTTTTTTAGAAAACGAAAAATGCCCCAAGGTATACATTTTTTTTTTCTCTATTACTATTTTTTTCTTTATTATAGTTCTCTATTAATTTTTTTCTCTAATTTTTTTCTTAAAATAAAACAACTTTAAATCCAAGTCGGCAATCATTGGACAAGTTTTCTCCCTAGGTTAACATTGAGGTGAGCGAATCCAATAGGGTTAGTACACAGCAGCCCTAAACACCTATTTTACAGCAAGTAGTATTTTCCACTTATTCTAATCAGGAGCACAATAATATATAATATTCAATATATAATATATAATTTATAATATACAATATATAATATATAATATATAATATATAATATATAATAATAATATTCTAATCAGGAGCACTATGCCAACTTATACTGCTTCAAACGCAAAGATTCTAAAACTCTTCTCCGGGTTTCATACCAAAAAGAATTTCTGTTTTCATTTTGATGCATCTTGAAAATGTATACGTTAACTAATTTTTAGTTCAAGTGATTAAAAAGACAGTTTTTATAGTATTCCACGGAAAAATAGGTATTATTCAATCCACAAAGTCAGTACACTATTTCTTGGGATGTAACTATTATTTATATTGTTCCCTTATTTTTTCGGGGAATCATTGACAGCGAAAATTATATTTTAAAGTAATCATTTAGAAATTTGACTATATTTAAATTAATCTCAAATTTCCGTAAAGAACATTTCTTTAGTACTACAATAAAATTATAAAGTGGTGACTACATGTTTCGAACTGATCAATAGTTCATCATCAGGCTGAGGAGCTTTGGTGTCATTGTCGAAATGAGAAATTCACAGTTTTTAATATTATCTACCTTTTTTTAAGACTTACAATATTATTCTCTTTCGTTAAAATGTATTTTACATGTTTATATGTACTTTAAACATTACATTCTATATATTCCCGTTGTAACTTTTAATTTTCTGTTCTTGTTTTTTTAACTGTTCAGTTGTCTGGGTGTTAGCAGTGAGCAGTGTAGATGTTTGTATGTTATTTCATATTGAATATATATATATATATATATATATATATATATATATATATATATATATATATATATATATATATATTATATATTACATATATATATATATATGTATATATATATGTGTGTGGGACGATATTCACATGCATACAATCAATATGACGAAATGGGAATACATACAGAAGGCAGTCGCTGTCGAACATGTAGTCGTGAGCACTTGACGAGAGAAGCACACTCTAGAGCAGAACACTGGGGAAATAAACAACCGGACACACTGTACTGTAGACACATTAGAAAAGAGACACACGAATGGTATCCATTAGATTTATTTATTCGGTAACAAAACGACGACACTATGGAGGACATTTCAGCAGACATCAAAGTACATGTAACTTGACCAAAGGACGCAAACACACTAGCCTGGACCTGCCGGAACTTGAATATACTGAACACCACATAATGGAACGGAAAACGGCGGCATGCATCGTGCGAATAAAGCAAAGCAAGAGAAGGACGACACCAGGACAGGACAAGGAAACAGACAGAAAGCGCGCGAAATCGCAGTTTAACCTTTTATATACTGTGAGGGCGCTAGCTGTTTAGAATTCTTTTAATTGGCTGACCCCGATCATGTGGTATATGAGTCGAAAGTCGTATGATTCTTCGAAGGGGAAATCGAGATTACGGGATTCCGAATCATGTCTAAAAATAACTTTACCGCGCGTGCATTGAAGAGAATAGAATATTCGGTTATTTCGATTTCGTTTTTGAAATAGGGCTGTACTTTATTGAAGTTGAAATAAGGATAATCTAGAATACACGTTAAATTTGGACAATTAGAATAGTGGGGCGTTATTGTTACTCACACACACACACACACACACACACACACACATATATATATATATATATATATATATATATATATATATATATATATATATGTATTTAATCTCTTTTTCACTATCTAATAGTGTTCTAAGTATTACGCAATTTCTTTCGTATTTGAGTGCTGGAGTCATCAGCAAATCGAATAAAGAAATTACGTAATATTAAATACGCAGGAACACGTAGGGACATCTAGAGAGGAATGTAGAAAATTCTGCTATAGATCTTTATAACCCGGGCAGAATTCTGCTATAATAATACCAGGATAATTTTTTTACATACATTAAATAAGCTGTTATTCTGGGTGACAAATCCCCAAAAATAACTGTTCCTCACATCCCCTGGATAATTCAGTTGTGGAATTCCGGGCAAGGTTAGGATATTCTGTTCTATATAGAAGAATTCTGCCCAGATCTGGGCGGTTCTACATAGCTCGGGTCTTTATGATCTGGGACAATTTGAAAAGCTGTAGGAACACTCTTTGTACGAGGTTTCAGTACGGACCTTACAGAGCGACCAGTAGCCCCTAAAATCCGTAGTGCAACTATCTGGAATTCGAACATGATATTTCAGGGATTCAGTTAGTTATCCACAGCTATTATGGTAGTGAGAGAAAGTGAGATTTGCTCCGATCTGCGAAGATTTGTTGACGCAATTCGTATAGCGAGACGATTTTAAAGCCAAAATGCATCAAACTACAAAAACAGATGAGATAAAGGGATTAATCAAACCCAAAATGATTATTTCCAGAAGAAAAAATAAGTAAAAATTTTGTGCCGATATCATTCTTAAAAAAAAAAGAACCCCAAAAAATTAAGTAACTAACTTGGTTTCTTTTAGAATAAACGTAATACGGTGTTATAAATCAAATCTAAAATTTCTGCAGAGAAATTTAAAATTTGGCTTAATATCATAATTTTTAATTTGATATCATAATTATATAATTTGAGTTGATACAGTATTAAAATTTAATATCATCATCTGCATTAATGTCAAAGAAATACAAAAAATAAGCAACTGGCATCTATAGCTGCTATATAGATAATATATTGATCATTAAGAATAAACATGTTGTACCATGTTTTCAAATTAGAAAAGTAAATACCTATCCTATAAGAACTGTTTGTCAACATTCCACTTGACTCAAAATGTATGTGTCTAACTCTTTCCGCCCCAGTAACGAATTGCATGAAATTTCAAGATAAAATGGTATATCGAGGTTTAAAGTGAGATATAACTGTATAATATTGCTAACCAGAATGAAACTTGCATCAGATATCTCACATTGAAAAGCCTGCATGTATTTTGACACCGATAGCGAGCAGTCTAGACAATATTAGCTTTCTTGACTGTACAGGTATGTAGAAGGCCTTTCGAAACTCAGTTATTAATATTTCTCAGGAAATTCAAACGAATAGCTTCTTAAAATCTACGACTCTCAACTTAGAAGCTGACTCTTCTTACTGCCATAAATCTATTTTGAAATGCTTCAAAACAGTCTGCAACCTTTTGCAGGAACATAAAATTTAAACGGGAAAGTGAACATATTTAAAGAACTTGTATATACAGAGAATACATATTTTCCATTTTCTTATCTAAGGTTAAAGAGAGTAGAAGGGATTTTTTTTCTGAAAATTTTCCCTGAATATTAATATATTTTGTGGCAGAAATATTTAATTTTGTGCGCAATATTTCGTTATAATAAAACCATTCCCCTCACACTAAAAAGACCTCCTTTACAGAAAATTAAATATATGAAACATTGAATGAAATTTATTACGTTACAATTTAGGCTTGTGGCGACCCTGTGGTACAACGCGCTGGTTCTCGGTGCTGAGGCTGCTTGAATCGAATCCCAACGTTGCGCCACGAAAAATGCGACCGTTTGTGTCGTCCCTTCATAGGGGGTAATGCTGTCCGCCTATATGGTGCCCCCATAATAAAATGGACTGTAAATTGCGGCGTAGTATAGGCGAATGTTTGACGACAAGTGCCTCCACTTAAAAAGAAAAAAAAAAGAGTTTCAATTAATTTTATTATTTAGTTAAATTATTTATAATCTATGTATATAAAACAGTTCCGTAACTGACTGACTCACTGACGTACAACGCACAGACCAAACCGCTGGACCTAAAGGGCTGAAATTTTGCATGGCGATTCTTCTTATAGTGTAGGAGTGCACTAAGAAAGATTTTTGAAAAATTCTTAGATTTTTTTAAAACTAAATTTTTAAGCTGTTTTAGTAACTTTTTTTAAGTTTGCATTTAAAATAATAATTTGAGCATTATAAAATTTATATCACGAGAAAGATCCTAAAAATTCCTTTAAAATGAAATCTTTTTCGAATCTTTATCTCCATTTCCTGATTTTTGGTGAATTTTTAAACATTAATTTTTAGAATTTAATTTATTAAATGCTGATCACGTGATTTCTTTTTCTGGTACTTTAAATAAATTTATCGTCACGTGCATAACAACTAAATAGACAAAAAAAAATTTTTTTCTTGCTAATGTGGCAGAAGATTGGATATTATTCAGAAAAATATTAAAATACAATAAAAGATATGTTCCTCAAACTGTACTATATTAACTGTACTATATTCTTTAGTATATCCTATTACATTTAATTTGAATATTTTCGTCTACATTATTTTGTCTATAAAAATATCAAATATCCCTTACGATTTTTTTATGAATATATTTTTTTTTTGTTTTTTTTTACATCAATTGACTGTCGTATTTATTATATATATATATATATATATATATATATATATGAAATAAATTTCAAACCTTTTCGTTATCGTTAAAAACGTCAATCCAAAATTCTTTCATCCTATTGCAATAAAGCATTATCCCTCAATTTGACCCGAAGTAATCTATTAATTTTTCCCCTAAATCCACGCACTGACACGTTATATAACAGTTATATAAGATTGGAGAACTTTCGAGGATCGCTCCATATGACGCCTCATAGTCAGGTGATGAGTTTAGACCAATTAAAGTTCAGCGCGCCTTAAATCCGCGCTTTTCTCAACAACTCCGCAGCTTTTGTGTGTCTGCTTCCAAAGAGTAAAGATGTAATTGCGTGGCTGTCAAAATGTGCTGGCGGGGCCCCGTCCCCGGCTAGCCGCGACGTGTCCAAATGTGAAAGCCTGAAATCCTCAATTGTACAACCAGTCACGAAACTGCGTCGGAAATAAAGACTATGTTATGAACCAGCTGCCTCTTCCTTCTGGTATGGATCCGAAATGTTTGAAGTTCCCGGTTCCCGGCCATTTGCATCGCCCCGCCATAGCCTATTTCCCCGTTATCATTAGCCTTTCGTTATCATTAGCCTATTTCCCCGTCAACTTAGCTACGACTACACTCCGGATTTATCATTACATATATATATATTTGGTATTAATTGCATACATTGACCGTTGTATTTAATTTGAATGTACTCCGTAGCGAAGTGCGGGTTTTCAGCTAGTGCTTCATATACTCAATATCTGGATAATTTCGCGCAAAATGAACTAAAAGTCGGTTAACTTTCGTGGTGATTCTGTCGTGTAGAGCACTAATGTTTGAGTAGCTGTTCATCTAAAAGTCTACGTATATAGTATTTCAGACTACGGAGGAAACAAATATATTTATTTTAGAATGAAATTCTTGGACTGCATGATGCGAATATTTGTATGCTAAGGGACACCAAGTTTCTTATACTTTACACGGGTTTATGTGAATTCATGTCTTCACTTTATAACTCATGAGTCATAGACCCAAACACGAGAATTGAGCTTTATACATGAATCGCTTCCGAATTTGTTTGTTTGCGTCTAATTTTGAACTTCCACATTAATTCTTTATTTTATAGCATATGAAGCAACCTAGCGGTTAGTGCTTCAGAATTTGATACTGAGGGCACTCGGTTCGAATCCCGACAAGCGTCACTAAATGCTTTCGTGTCTACGCCGAGAAGTGACACGTAAAATCTGGAAGCTGGAAAGTCCCTCCGTGAGGTTTGTAGGAGTGAGGGGAGGGTAGGAGCCCCCAAGTTGTCACCCCTCAGAGTGTTTGGTATAAATTAAGGTGGAAGCATATTCACCCGCAGGGATTGAAACCCTGAAGACCTTAGTTGCTATGTCGGAACCTGTCTGGCATTTATTGAAATAACTTAATATCATGCTTCAAGGAAGATATACAATACTTCAGTTAAAAATATCCCCGAGTTTCATATCTCATTAATTCAATTTTTTTCCTTTCATTAGTAAAGAATTTTTGGTCGAGACGTGAATTAAACTTGCGGCTTTTCGAGCCGATTTTCCATCTACCGAACTACCACCCATAATACAAGTAGATGCATCACATAATAATGAAGTTTGTGGATAGTTACATAATCGTTCAAATATGTCAGACAAAGACATTATTCATTATCTAAGATTACAAGCGGATTTCTCATAACTATTACGAAAAGTAGAAATCCATGAAATGAAAAAAAAATTCCCGTTCTATCATGATTATAATGATAATAATAATAATAAAACAAATATTACGGTTAAGCGAAAAGCTTCATGTTTCTTAGATAACTGAATGCTGGTTTTTAAACTTTTTTCTTTCAAAATTTTGTCTTTTCTTTTTCAACCATTCATGAAATAATCGGCGTGAAAAACTTTAATGACTCTAAACTAAATCAAAATCTTTAAAAGAAATAACGTTAGAGGATTCTTGTTCGTGCTTTGATTACAAAATTCCCACTTAGTACATTTTTTGATCTACTAAATATTGATATTCCACCTACCTCCAAAAACTTTTGTTACATATTCACTAGGTATTCTCTAAAACCAATGTCCGACCAAGTAAAAACAGTATTCCGGTTACGAAAACAGTAAACAGTTACGAATTTACTCTGAGATCTTACGGATATACGTAGAAGTTGCGAGCTCTGTATTAATTTGAGCAGTTTTTCCGTAAAATTAATGGCATTTGAATTCAAACTGCCAGTTCTTCCACATTAACCTTAAATTTTTCTTTTTTTACATTGTAGACCTATCATACTACGGCATGTCATGGTTTTTTACCTTATTCACTGATATTATCTGTTGTGAACAAAGCCAGTAACAATAAATTTTAATAACATGGCATATATCTACCTATGTACCCTATTAGATTTTAAGGGTTTCAAAAAACAGTAGCATTTGGATTCAAACTGTACTTCGACATTAACTTCAGATTTTTCTGTTTAACAGTGTAAACCTATTGTACCAAGGTATATGAAGGTTTTTTTTTTACCTTATTCATTGATATTATCTGATGTGAACAAAGCCAGTAACAATAAATTTTAACGAGATTAAAAGCATGGATCTATCTATATACAATATTAGATTTCAAGGGTTTCAAAAAACAGTTTTTTGCAATAGTCTCAAATATTTCTTAACAATGTAAAACCACATCGGAATAACAGAATTTTTTCTTTTCATATCAGGAAAATTTTAACTTGCGAATTACAATTCTTCTCTCGATTTTAAACGTTCAAACTCCTTTTATATCCCACTGCAACAATATCAGATTCTAATAAACGATTCGGCTTCTTGTACAATAGTTTTTTGCCTATTAAGGGCATTACAGTCTGAAAATGGAAAGAGCTAATTTTTATTTCTCCCTCCATTTAAAAATTTCCATTTCTGCCGCGAACGTGAGAGACTGAATTTGGAAAGACAGAAGATACTGGTAATAAGATAAAAGTATTGATTCAAACGTGATTCCCTTCCAAAAACCCGTCATTAGGAGAATTTAGACGCTTTCAAGTAGTTTCAAATGTGTGGTCTTGATATATCGAATTATCAACAATATCTGTAAGTTGGAAAGTGAATTAAGCTATCTGTAAAACAGAAGAAAATTATCTTGCGTTTGAAACTATGTTCTACCTAAACTGTGTTCTAGCTAAATAATTTTATAAAAGGTAAAACGTTTATTTATTTTTTTCTCTTTTTGACCTTCATTGTTATTTTTTAAAGAAGGTATTTTAATAATGTATGGCTGACTCTGTATCACATTTTTAAAACAGAGCTTAGAGAGAAAATGGAATTAGAAGAGGGTTTACTTTTTTTAACCTGTTTTAAAACGAATTAGGTTCATTGGATCATAGCACATACAATAAAAATTTGAGTCAGAGCAATATGTAAATTTTCGCAATACCTAAATGAGGAAAACTCTTGTAAGTGTTACACTCTTAAGATATTTTATAAATTTATTTTACTTCACATTGAAAATTTGATCTTTATACTATATTTCTATCAATATATGAATCCAAATACAATGAAACTTCTCTATGGCGGCCAGTAATGATTCCGAAAAAAATGGGCGTTTTGAGAGGTGGCCGTCGAAAAGAGGTTTCTCCCGTAACATTGCCCTATGGAATTTTTTTATCGGTTTTGAACAAAATATGGCCGTTTAGAGGGGTGGTCTCAAGAGAAGTTTCACTGTACTTCTACAATAAAATATTTTCGATCTATCGATTTAATGCTGTTATGAATGTCTGTAATTCAATACTATATACGGTGTCACCTAAATGATTAGCGACAGAATGAAACAAGTTTCATTTGAATCAGGCTTTGAGTTATCGGATTATAGATATTTATGAGGCTGTATTTCCGATTGGCTACTATTTACTGATTATTTATATCAAAAGATATCCTCCGTTGACCTTGTTCCGTGCAATAAAATTCCAGATGAACAAGATTAGACGAGATCTAAAATGTCATAAGGACAGGGACGGTAAAAACTTACCGGAACTTTAGCCATTTCAAATTATATTTCATACAATATTCATTATTCTTTTTAGACGAAAGTTGAGTTCATTTCACACTTCATTGCTAAAGTGTCAACATCTTATGTAGCTATCAGCCGATGAAAAGAAAGGAAATTATTCAAGGTGTTTGAATAATAGCAAAAATGAATCAAAAATGTCTTTAAAAGCTTTCTGTGTTTGGCTGATATTTGGATAAGTTGCTCAAAAATAATCAATTACGAATCTTGATTAATGACTATATTGAAATATTTAACTACCTTTTCGCTGCATTATCGAAGTTGGATCGAATTAGTCATAATCTACGAATAGTGAGTGACACAGTGGTTGGCGAGTCACTACAAGATGTATTCGCAAAAATTACGATATAAAATATGTGCAAGAAATTTTCATCAAAATATTTATTTCCACCAAATATATGCTTTCATTTGCCAATTATTTTTGCGACATTCTCAAGGTTGAAGTCCCGTCTTGTCTACGATTTTTTAAGTTATGTATATCTATTGTACTTTTAATATACGAATTTTTATACGTTCATGTAATGTGCATTTCTTCAGTCGTGCCACAAAAAAATTTTCTAGGGAATAATTTACTGAAAATCAACAGAATTTCAGATGCCATTTCATGTTTTCACCATTTGAATTGCTTCCATCCTTGAATTGCTCTCGTATGAAAATAGACTGCAGGTTTAAATAGCCGCGTTCATGACTTCGACATTGGTATTCCGTTTACCTTACAAGAGCTAAAAATTTTCAGACTTAAAGAAACTTCTCGGAACAAAAAGTGTTATTACGTTACATTAAAGGATTTAAAGCCTTAAATCGATGGCATGTAGCACTTCACTTTGAAATCTCATAGCGGATGCGATATACCCAAAAACTTTCCGCGATCAACAGGCCGATAACACCAGATATTATGGCATTAATTCATTACAAGCAACATAGTTGGCCTTTAGAAAGCAAACCGTCTAAAGGACTTCAGGATCTAAGACGTCTGGTTACAATATGGAATCAAAGATAAGAAATCATGAAAGACAGGCTAGGAATAAATATGGAAATCACAAAATGGCAACGGCATGAAATCAGGGGAAAGTGGAAGGAGTAATGCGTTTTAAGGTAACTTTCTACAGTGACTATGTAAAATTTGGTGAAGATCAGATTAAAAGAGAGCAAAGATAGACCCAATTTCAAATTTGCGACAAAATTCTGGTTTTTTTAATAGAATAAAAATGAATCAGTTAAAATATTCGCCAAATATGCAGCCAAACTACACAATTGCATATCGCTGTGATCTAAACACAATGTTGTTTATATCACAGCGATTTTTTAAAAAAAATTAGAAAAGTGCTCAAGTAATAAATGAATCCTCACTAAAGGGAAAAATATTCTATATAAATTATATGGAGATGTCGTATAATGAAGTTTCAGATTTCTGGAGTAATTTTTAAAAAAAATTATGAAATACGCAACTGTACAGTATCGTACTGCATGACATAATTGTGCCTCCGAAGTAATTTACACTAAATCATCTCCAAAGTTAAAGGATTCAGTATAAATTATAGGGTGATGTCGTATAACAAAGCATCAGATATATAAAGTAAGTTTTTAAAGTTTATAAAACATATTAATGAACAGTAACTGTATTGTATAAGTACTTGTTCTGCATGGCGCATAATTTTGCTTTTATGTAATTTATACTAAATCGCCACTAAAGTTAAAAGATTCAATATCAATTGTACGGGAATATCGTACAATAAAGTTTCAGAATTTTAACGAAATTTTTAAAGTTTATAAAACAGAAAACTGTACAGTATTATTCTGCATACCATATAACTTTGCTTCATAAATTTAAATAGTTTTACAACAATTAAAATGCTGAAGTTCAGTTTTATTACAAACTGTTCTCGTACTCTATTGAATCCCTTTTACTTTGAGATAGCTTATACTGACGATTTTATAATTTTAAATTTATAAAACACTCTAGCGTATTGCTTTACGTTTTTTGTTGATATTAAATTTGAAAAACAATATTAATGTTAAAATTCGGAGAGCTTACAGATATTCGTAGAATAACCTTTTTGAGAGCCTGAGGTAGCCTAATGGTAGTGCGTCAGCTTTCGGTACTAAGGTTGCTCTGATCGAAACCCGGCAAGCGTCATTAAATACCTTCGTGTCTAGGCCAGATATGGGCACGTTAAATCCGTAGACCGGAAAGTCCTTCTAGTATGAAGTCAATGGGTGGGGAAGGTACAATCCCCCCCCCCCCCTGATGTCGCCCCTGGGGGTGCTCGGTCAAAATTGCGGTGACACCTAGCCAAGTTGGACTCTGACCCTTGCGGTCAGAGTCCAACTTATAAGCCGGAGCCGTACCACTCAGTCCGCAAAGCCTATATGGACCTGATCTGGAACTTCCAGCCAGGTGGCATTAGGAACAACCCTTTTGAAGGGGGTCCTACTATACCAACTGGGCAACTAATTATAAAGACTGTAAAAGACCGACTGCAAAAGAAAAATTTTCTATACTTTTCAATCATAGAAATGATTTGATGCATAGTCATTTGAACCTTTAAAGCTTCTGTTCATTCGTTTGGTTTATTCGACATTCAAAAATTTGAGCTTAGAGTAATTTTTTAAAATTCTTTAGAGGTTCGATTATAAATTCATGACTGTGATTGTAAATATTCATTTTCTACCATTTTATCTGAGAATTAAGATATTAACATACTGAATCATGTTCCACAATTTTAGCTTGAAATTTCTAAATTTATTCACATCTTCCATAAGGTAAATATACACTCTTAGACAAAAGAAGAAGAAGAAGAAGAAGAAAAAAAAGACGCACTAAGAAGGGTTAATGCAAATTGGACACAAATTGATATTCATACAGGTTTAACGGAAAAGGCAAAATTTTGAAGTTTGGCGGCCAGTGAATGAACATGTAACGCTGCAGCGCATCTTAACTGCGCAATTGGCAGGATATTAATGAGGAGAGATTTCGATTCCAGGTTATAAATTCTTTGCGAATTTCATTCCGTGTACTCAGGTAGACAGTAACTATGCTTCGCATACAGGTGCGTGAACAATATGCACAGATGTCAGCATTTGAGAGAGGACGTGTAGTTGGGCTCAAAGAAGCCGGTTGGTCTAATCAAAGAATCGCTCGACATTTGGATAGGAGCGATGCCACTATTAGACGATGTTGGCAGAAATGGGTGACCATGGCTGAACACAGCGTCGAGAAGGAAGCGGTCGGTCAAGAGAAACGACAGAACGTGAGCAACCGAGCAATCGTCAGAGCAGCACTCACAGCCCAGATTCATCATTATCATCGATCCGTACGTGCAACTGGTGCTTCAGTGACCGCAAGGACCATTCATAGGCGGCTCAGAGAAAGAGGGTTGAGCTCACGGCGCCCCTTGCGCCGTCTACCATTGACCTCTGTACACCGACGAGCCCGTTTGCAGTGGTGTCGGACACATTCGACCTGGAATGACACTGACTGGAGTAGAATTGTCTTGAGTGATGAGTCCCGCTTCGAATTGAGCCCCGATGACCAGTGAATACGTGTCTGGAGACGCCATGGACAGCGGTGAGATACCAACCTGACTGTCTTCCGCCATACGGGCTGACAACCAGGAATGATGGTCTGGGGTGCCATTTCATTTCATAGCAGGACCCTTTTGGTTGTCATCCGCGGCACCCTTACGGCACAGCTATACGCCAACGATATTCTACGCCCCGTTGTGTTGCCCTTCATATCACGCCATCCTGAGCTTACATTTCAGCAAGATAATGCCCGGCCGCACACGGCGAGAGTTTCTACTACTTGTCTTCGTGCTTGCCCAACGCTACCTTAGCCAGCAAGGTCGCCGGATCTCTCCCCCATTGTGCAAGTTTGGAGCATTATGGGCAGGGCCCTCCAACCAGCTCGGGATTTTGATGATCTAACGCGCCAACTGGACAGAATTTGGCACGATATCCCGCAGGAGGACAACCGCCACCTCTACCAATCAATGCCAAGCTAAATAACTGCTTGAATAAGGGCCAGAGGTGGACCACTTTGTAAAGCTCTCACTTTGTAAAGTTTTCACTTTGTAAAGCTCTTTCTCTTGAATAAATCATCCAATTTTTTTCAAATTGCAATCATTTGTTTTTCTGTACATATACATCACATCTACCAACTTTCATCCCATTCGGATAACTCCTTCTTCGTGCATCTTTTTATTTATTTTTTACTTTTGCCTAAGAGTGTCGGTCATTTGTCAAATGGAATAAATATTTCATTGCCGTATTTAATATCAACATTTTTATAGGCTATTTAAAGAGACAGCCCATAAAATAGAGTATTTATTCCTAGTCAGATGTTATTATCCGTATATAAATAGAGTTTGGAAACAGTGACAACATCTAACTGTAGAAAGACAGAAAATTCTGGAGGAAAAATGTAAAAGTTATGAAACTGTTATTTAGTCTGTGATACCAAAATATTTCTTTCCTTAATCACCAAAATATGCAAAAAATTCAAAGTAAAAAGGAACGTAATGTGTTTTGTATTGAACGTTTATTTATTTCTTTTAAGTAGTGTGTAAAGTGTTTATACGAAGGTAATGTAGTTACTGCGATATCAGAGCAATAATTGAACCTGATACCTCTTAACAACTACAATAAATTGACTTATAAGTCAGTTTATATAGTACAAAATCACTGGGTTTGACTGTAATTCCATGTTTAAAAAAAATAAAAATAAAATAATGTTGCCCTATAAAACCAAAGATGTAGTAAAGTTTAAAAAAAATTAATACACAAGTTTTGTTGAAACTTGACCATTTATTAGAAAGTGATAAATATTTTAATTATATTTTAGACAGTACACACATTATTAAATTTCGATTAACATATATGTTAAATTCAAATTTCAGTGCTGCCATCTGTTGGCTGAAAGAGTAATGAATTTTGATGATTGAATCTAAAAATGTATTTGCTTATGAATTTTTCTGCAAGGATCTAAAGTTAACTGAGCATGAAAAAAAATGTAGAATTCTTAATATTATTATTACAGCATATAAGGAAATATATTTGACAGTGCTAACTTTTTTAGGCATTTCAGATTGCAGACAATATCCGAAATATCGCTGTTTTTATAACTGAAAAAATGTATGAATTAAAATTAAATATTGATAGAAATCATGCCCTTTTTCTATAAATTCAGAAATATCTGTGTTTAATAATTGAAAAAAATATTTATTCCACAAATGGCTCTCATAAGTTAGATTCCTGGAACAGAATACATTTTCTTTGCAATACTGTAATACTATAATTCTGAGTTTGCTAGTCACTGCAATTCAATACAGCAAAAAAGGTGCCTAATAGTCTCATATTTGTAAAAAAAAAAATGGTACAGATGAAATAAGAAGAAACCAAATAAAACAAATTCCCTTGAAATTAAGCAATAGGCTACCAAGTTAAAGCCATTAAAAAGCATTCCCTTTTGGACGCAGATTTACAAAGTAAAATAACAATGAATAATTAATTCCAATTTTTAAACTATGTATAATACTTAAAAACTGAAAAACTGAATTAAATAATTTCATAAACCTTTCTTTCTGAGACGTTGAAATTGACTTGAATTTTTTACAAACTAGAAATAGTCAGAAAGTGATCTACTCAGTAAAAAACTTTACTATAGTTGAGATTGAATAAAATTTTATAAAAATAGTAGAGTGGTTTATTAAAAAAATTATACTTGAGATGGTTATGTAAGATTTTGTCTGTACATCACAGTATCCCAAGATTTGCAGGTGAATGATAAACAAACTCTTTGAATAAATGATATTTAGGAATCTTCCTTTCAGAAAGCATATAGCCTATCAAGGTCGATTTTTTCTTTATTTTCCCATGACTAATATCTAACTTCCCAAAGGGTTAATAATTTATCTAGAAAAGGATATGTTGTGCAACAATAGTGACATCAGGCACAAATTCACAAGGAATCTTAATATTTCATGGTTAAGAAGTTTAAGTGAATCTTTCTCTTTTGTAGCAAGATATATATACAGTGAAACTTCTCAAGGGTGGCCAATAATGGTTCTGAGAAAAGTGGCCGTTTTGAGGGATGGCTGTCAAAAAGAGGTTCCTTCCAGAACATTGGCTCTATGGAGTCTCTGAATCAGTTCTGAACAAAATATGGCCATTTAGAGGGGTGGCTAGCTGGGGAAGTTTCATTATATACATGCATGCACCCCCCCCCCCCGACACACACACACACACACACATATATATATATATACATATAATATATATGATTTACAGATTGTATTTACTTGACTAAAATCAGCTTCCATCTATTTTCTGTTTACTTTCAGAGAAAAAATTTGTATAGATGCCAAATTTTGGAAATGGAAATTTCTCAATTCTAAAGTATCGGAAATTTTCAAAAATTATGTGAAGATTTTCAAAATTCAACAAATATTCATTAGACAGGTTATTATAAAAACATATCTTTATTTTATTTTGTATTTTAGCAAAACTACAATCAGATTTTTGATTTTTAACATTTTTTGGTATTTTTATGACTTAAAACACTTTTAAAAAAAGCACATAACAAAAATACATAAATAAAATATTGCACATTTCAACTGATATTTAACATAATTTGTCTACATATATAATTTCAGGAAATAAAAAAACATCTATGATTTTACATATAACAATCTAAATTATCATTTCTTCTGTATCATCATCTAAATCATCAAAAGTGGTTTCTTGTAAATGAGATAAAGTATCTTCAATATTACCTAAACAATACACAATTAAAAAAATACAAAAACTCAGTTTAATTTTATAACTGAAATATAAAGCAATTATACATACAATAAAAACAAAAGATAATAAAATTTTAAGTGCTATTAATTACACTTATGATACTGGAGAAAATATATTAAAAATTTTCTGAAAATAGCAAGATAACTAAGTATTTGTAAATATAAATTATTATATTACATTTTCTATAAATATTTATGCAATAAGCAAAGACAAATACGATTATTCTAGCTCACACACTCATGCAGGAAATAAATGAGACTAGACCCTTAAACGATTAAGTACTTTTGATACATTTCCGAATTAATGAGATTTTACTTATTTCTTTTCCAACTTCAATTCAATATTAAAGAAGCAAATTGAACTATTTTAAAATGCATAAAATATAATTTCAGTATAATTAATATTAAAAGAATCATAAAATTTTTTTTTGATTAAATTTCCTCAGATTGATTACTGTCTTAAATATATAATCTTTAGCAAACAATATGAACATAGATGCTATCTACCTATCTATCACCCTCTATATATATTTATATACATTAACAAAACATATTTCTAGTTTTAAAAGTATTTAAAATATCTGTAAGAATTATTTTAATGACATATGATGTTTCACACTTGAGTAAAAAATTCTGGAACTGAAATAAAATATCAGTGAAAACGAATATCTATGGAAATAAAAGAGGTATTTCCAAATTTAGTTGTTGAGATAAAACTTCTAAACAAAGAAATGTATGATAAGGATGTCTATTTCAGGTAAAAATAAATCTACTAGAAGCAAAGAAATAAAATTTTAAGAACTTTTATAACAGGACAAAGCAAGAATAATTCTTGAGATGATTAAGGTAAATTTTAAAGAACTATGTGACTGCTGTAGTATACATATGCAGCATGATTGAATCATTTTACTATATAGATCTATATTATACATTACATGAAGAAAAAACAGTGAATTTATGACTAACTAAAAATTTTTTTTTTTTTAATTTGAGCCCTGAGAATACATACTTTTTGAATCCACTGTTTACATTTCTTTTTTTAATGAAAAATTATGTCTATTAATCCAGTAATTAATATGACATTTATTTCCTGTTTCTGCATAATCTGATTTAAATACACCAAATAAATACCTATTTTGTATAAATAGAACTTACAAAATACGTGTACTTTTTCAAATATTTCAAAAATTTTTAAGAACTGGAGACCTTGGAACAAATTTAATACACCCATACTTTTCAGGCCAAGTAATTTTTCAGGCTTTTGTATATAAATGAGACATAGAAAGGAAACAATCTCATTAATATAAGTGATGATAAGCCATTTATAACAAAGCAAGGAAATGTTATTCTAAGACCTTGTTCACATTGCTTTTTGAGTACACTTGCTTTTTGAGTACTACTTGCTTTTTGATAGCACTGCATTCCTCCACTGGTGCCAAGACTGTTGACTCGACCAGTGATTGGTTTGACATATCACATGGTCATCATTGAGTTCTGTGTTAAAATTTTTATTACTGATGCTTCAATCTGAAGGCAATTTGAACACAGCCTAAAAGTTTTCAAAGAGTATTTTGATGCAATATTTACTAATAAGGGTAGTGGTAAAATTTAAAATATAGTATACCATTTGAAGCATCTTCTTCAGATTTTTCATCAACAGTAGCAGATGCTGGACGGGGTGATACATTGTCTACATATTTACTTCCTTCTGGCATACACAAATCATCTTCATTTGAATTTACATTTGCTGATAGATTAACTGTAATATTACAAATATATACCGTTCAAACATAAAGAAAAAGAAAAAACAAAATAGAGAGAAAGCACAAAGAAATTCTATAATGCAACAACAAATATTTTAATAATTTGAGTTTAAATATAACAAGAAAGTACATTATTAAATTAATAACTCTAATTTGGAGCTACTAAGACAAAATTAATTAATACATATAAAACAAAAAATTCAATTCCAGACTGACCATAGGATTAAAACCTTAGTCTCTGGTACCAAATACCAGAGCCCTAGCAATGCAAATTATCATCCAGGCCCTTTGCTGTAATATCTCATATATATGTTTTATCTCATTTATATTTAAGCTGTAAACTGCCAGTATTTCATAACCAAAGATTTCAAAGACACAAGGTGCGACCATAAAGTAACCGGATATTTTTTTATAAATAAGAAAAATATTACTCACATTCAAATAAATTTATCTCCTTCAAAATAATCGCCAAAGGAGTCTATACAATTTCTCCAACATTTCTTCAAGTCACCGAAAAACTGTTTATAGGCGTTGGAACTAACCATTTGCAAAATATGCATAATATTTGATTTAATATCCGAGACGTTTCCAAAACTCTGTCCTTTACTGGCCATCTTAAGCTTTGGAAAAAGGAAAAAATCAGCTGGCGATAAGTCGGGAGAATATGGTGGGTGATTTATCACTGTAATTGAATGCTTAGCAAGATATTGTTGTACAGAAACTGCTCTATGGGGCCAAGCATTATCCTGTAAAAGAAACCATTGCCCAGAATCAAACAGCTCCTTCGTAACTCACCTTATCCTGTTTCTTAATCGAAAACGCCTCTCCTTGTAAAAATACTGATTAATTGTTTGATATTCAGGAACAAATTCATGGTGAATAAGTCCTTTGTAATCAAAAAATACAATAAGCATCATCTTAGTCTTTGATTTTGACATCTGTGCTTTTTTTGTATGGGAGAAGACGGTCCTCTCCACTGTGCACTTTGTCTTTTTGTTTCTGGGTCATATTGTGGACACCAGGTCTCATCTCCTGCTATAATACACTTTAAGAAATTGTTGTCCTGTTGCACAGTGGTTAGCAAATCTTCACAGCAAGCTTTTCTGTCTTCTTTTTGCTGTTCT